>JAJJMA010195860.1:0-21960 GCA_023529015.1 Papaver nudicaule | reverse complement strand
TTGAGGTTTCATTTCGTTGGGACAATTATCCCCATCTCTGCTGGGACATAGCCAAACCATTTCCCAAACCATTTGCCCTTTCAGAGAATGGTGAGATATTGTTCCACAATGGAAAAAAATTCTACCTACATTTCGACCTTGATGACAAAATTTCACGCCCTCTCGTGGATTTTGACAAGAGACATGGCAAGGCAATGATTCGGTCGAAAAAAAAATACGGTAAGGTACAGATTCATGATTACCTGAATAGTAAGGCCCTCATTCGGGACGCAATACTTCACGTAAACAGTTTCGTCTCTTTGAAAGCTTTAGGAGAAAAGGACGTAATAATGATTGAATCAAATAAAGTACCTGAGCTAGAGAGCATTGTGCCTGAGCTTAATTATAATTGAAATTCAGACGATGCCAACCTATGAGCTGGTCTCTCTTAGAAACGTTTTGTTTGTAATTCTCAACGGGCAACTATATAGGCATGGTAATGATAATTTTGCTTAGGAATGAGCCTATACTTAAGGGAAAAGCTATACTGGCATGCCAAACAAAATTGCATAAGCCATGAGCCTGTTATTCTTAGCAAAAATTGTTGTTCACTACAATGTGGTTTCTGGACCGTTGTTCGCTGGATGACCGTTCACCGTACCGTGATATTGGGAAACAAACTTTCTACAAAGCCATAAATCTTCTTCCAGACAGTATTTTGATCGACGAACAACCATCTTCTCTCAATAAAAAATGACTTAGAATTTTTTTTTGGCGAAGTGATAAAAATATTTAGTGTGTAATTGAACAGTTCGGATGAGCAGTCACTCACTTTTGCAAAATGGAGACGAGTAATTGAAATGGTGAATTTGATTCATATTCAAAGAAGGAATGGATGATAAGTGTGAAAGGGGTAGTATTGCTGATCCGATCCGAGTCACAGAGGTAACAACCCGATATATCTCATTTCTCAGGTTTTCTCTCTCTCTCTTAAGAGTGTAGTCCCCTTTCTCTCTCCTCCAAAAAGCCTCCTCCATGATCTTTTTAGAGTCCTATTTATAGAGACTCCCTTTCATTCCTTGGTTGCCATGTGTCCTCCTAGCCACTTATTAACATAATTGTCATCCTTTATCTCTTAAACACCCAAGATGCCTAAACCCAAGCCCAATTACATAGACTTAGCTTAATATGTGCCAAGCCCATTAAGCCTTGATGGACTTGGGGTATCCACATTAGTCCCCTGATGGTTCGGGCGGGCGGAATGCGCCGGGTCGACCGTCACCTATGGAACCCAAGTCCCATGTCCGTCGCCCACGCTTAACTTTGTAACCGTCGAGATCATGGCCTATGTGGCGGCGCACGTCTACGAGTTACTTGGCATCGTGGTCTAGGTGGCGGGCGGTTACACTTTTCTTCCCTCGATATAAATACTCTTTTGCCTTCGTTCATTTGGCTAAACTTCTCCTTAGTCAAAAATCATCTTCTTCTCTCCCTTTATTACCATGAGTGATTGCGACGAGCCTTTGAAAGACGACTCGCTTGCCCCTAATCATGAAGACGAGGCTAACCCTGAAGCCGCGCCAGATGGAGGGGGCGCTCAAAACCCTAACCTTGATGTCTTTCCTCCTCCTGATCGGGAAGACGGCTTGTTTTCTCACAATCTGTTCGAACGAAGCATTTCCCTTCAAAGCGCCTTTGTTTCTCTTCCCGGTACCGAATATCCTGACGAATTCTTTAATCAGCGTCTTCTGAATCGACTATTGCCGCCTCTACCAGCCGACCCGATGTGGCTGTTGAAACCGGACAGCGCCGAATGGTCATTTCCTCCTTATGAGAAAGTTTCTCGCTTGGCTATAAACCGTGGCGATTACGAGCTTCCTGACATCGTCTATAAATCCACCGCGAAATCCCAGGAGGGTTGGGTGTCGTGGGTCGATTTTATTGAAAACCATGGGCCTCACGCTCGTATCCTGAAGGGGATCGGGGTTCTTGACGCTATTAAATCGTCCAAATGTCGCTCTTGCAACCGCAGTAGTTTTGATCTGACCAAGTTGGTCACACGTTGGGTCTCTCTGTTCCATACTTTCCTTTTTGCTTGGGGGGAAGCGACTATTACTCTTGAGGATGTAATCGCTTTCACCTTGTTACCAGTCCATGGCTCCTGCTACTGGCATCAGTCGGCCGTCGCAGGATGAATGCGCGAGAAGGATTGGGATTTGGTAGCCATTCTGAAGAAGTCCAAAGAGCTCGCGAGGGACGTTCCTGTCGAGGGAGCCGGGGATAATCCAGAGAAGGGTAAGGAGCTTGAGGGCGCCCAAGATGATGATATAGAAGGGGGCGAGGAACACGGAGGCGCCCGGGGTAATATTTTTCTCCAACTCGTCTTTTACTATCTTTTTTACTTTCTCGCGAGTGTTTTATTGCGCGCAACTAACCATGAATCTATCGTTGCGCTTTCTAGGTGAGGACGAGGCTGAAGCCGCCACTTCCAGTAAGTCGAAGAAAAGGCGCTCTTCTTACCCCTTATTTGTGAAGTACTGGGCACCGAAAATGGTGGAGGGTCGTTGGGAATGTCCGGATTATGGCGAGGATTCGGAGACGGTACAGCTGGCCGCGTTTCTTCTTTTCTGGTTGAGTCATGACATCTTCGAATTCAGCCCAGGGGATACAATCAAGGAAGAACTTATGCCCATTGCCGTTCTAATGGCGCGTGGCGTATCTTTTCCTCTGGCCTATATGTTCTTGGGCGGACTTTATCACCACTTGGACTTGCTCGTGGTCGATATCCAGAGGTCCGCTAATGTGCACACTGTCGAAACTTTCGTTCCCGCAAGCTTCCTTCAGATGTGGTCTTGGGATCGCTTTCCAGGGTACAGCCCATCGAGTCCACCACTTACCCTTCATGGCGTCGAGGAAAGAGTCAACGAGGACGAGGAAGTCTATCAAGATCCCATGGTGTATACTTATCCTCGCGCTCGACTTTTTATGCGGAAATCGCCCAAATCTCTTGACAGTATTTCCTATTATATGGATGTTGGGAGCAAGTTTTGTTTTTTTCCATATACTGATGGCCGCGTTGGACCTATTCCTTATACCTTTTACTCGGATGAAGAGGATATCCTTGACTCTCGAAAAGTAAATCAGGCGAGTGAGGTGGACTTTATTTTGTCGGTCACGTCTGGTTACCTTCCTGGTTTTTGCGGGGGGCGTTCTCTATTGAGGCCTATAACTTCAATCGGGTTGTCCGCCAAGCAGGTTTTGACCAGGGGGTTCCTCCACCTCCTTTGCCTTTTCTTATCCTGAATGATGCCTCGATTGAGGTTTGTTATGATAGGTTTGTTTACTCTGAGGGGGGCGCACTTCGCTGTCGTCCAGTTCCCTTTACCATCCGTTATCCTCAACCTGCTCGAGATACTCTCCGCGTTTCCACAGCTTGGCGTTATTATTGGGATGAGCTTTTAACACGCGTGATGAATTTTCTAGTCACTGCTCGCGTTCATTACCACGCGTCGGATAAGGACGAGCTTTATGAGATGCACCGTGTCGGCCGTTTTGTACTTGAGAAGAGTGTGGGAGAACCTCTGAGGCTAGTTCCCGGGAACAAGGGTCGCGCTCGAAATTCTCCTGAGATAGCTTGGGGTCCTCTTCCTTTGGATCCTGACGCAGTCGTGAAACACAAGACGAAGAGGAAAGTCCCCTTCCCTCCCCAAAAGCTGCTGGCGGACAAGGGCGATCGCGGACAACCAAAGTCCCCAAACCATCACCTTCGGCGCCTGGTACTGTGTTGGTGAGTGGTCGTCCCTCTGGCGTATCAATTCGATGTTTTGTATTCATTTTTAGATTCTGTGTTTACTTAAGTTTTTGCTTGTACGTAGCCTGACGACGCTCATGATCCAGGGCCGCGTAAGCGGTCTCTGGAGGAGTGGCTTAACATACCCGAGAATGAGTGGCGTGAGAAGGCTTTGACTGATAAGCAAATTGGGAAGCGGGCATAGTCCCCGTTCCTCGGTTATGTCTTCCCTTTCTAATAAGTCTTGTATAAACAGGCTCGTCCGACGGCCTCCTCGAAGAGAAAATGTGCCGCGTCCGTTCAGACCCCTGCTCGCTCGAGCAATCCAGGGTTTGTGAGGGAATTTGAACGTCGTCAAAAGCGCCGATCCCAAGCCGGCCGATGTGATGGAGTTGTCTCGTTTGCAACCTTCGGTTCATTCCGTCAGGCGCGGTGGAGTTAATCCCTTGAGCTCTCCATCTGCTATTTTGGAATCTTTCAGTTCATCGATGTCAGGAAGAGAATACCAAGTGGGCCCATCTTCTTCAGCTCATGTACTATCTGATCCGGGTATGTATTAAATTTTACACGTGGAGCGCATTTAATCCCCCCCTTTTTGAGTGAAAGACGGAAAATCCTATATAAAGTCTCTAGTATCTGTTTCATTTCTTTGCGAATTTGAGAGAGTTTTGAGTTCGTATACATTTGCTCTAAGTTCCTCCGAAGGAGATTGTTCAGACGAGCAAGCAGGTGGTACAGACGTCGACGAGGAAGCAACTTCAGCACCCTCTGAGCAGGTGAGCCGCGCCGGCTTAGCTTGGGTGCTCTATTACTTTTGTTTGGTGCTACCTTACTGATTTTGTTATATATTTATGCATATATTTCTTTGATAGGAAGCGGATATGGGAAAGAGCGTGAACAAGGAAACTGATAGCGCGGGTAGCGAGAAACGCATGAGGAGTTCGTTACCTCCTAGAAATGATAAGATCGTCAATCGGCCCTCGGCTTCCACAGTGTTAGGTTCACCTACAACCATTGCAGCTCGCTCTCCGGCTGTTAATACAACTCGCTCTTCTTTTGCTAACACGGCTCGTTCTTCTCCTGCCGGCGCAGTTCGTAATGCTGCTGTCCTTCCCCTGTTCGAACGAATCTTTGATCGTGCAGAGATTGGTTTTGAAAAAGAGGCCTTTGAGCTCGTCCATGGGTTTTGGGTCCCTGCGATGCATGTGAGCGCTTATACAAAAATTCTAAGGCGTCACGGCCATCTCGTGCCTTCCAATATGGCGAGTTGTCTCAGGTTTGCAGTACAGGTGAAAATGGTCCGTGTTCTGCTGGTCGTGGCGACCGGTCTATATGGCGCTGGGCGGGATCCACCTTCTGAGGATCAATCAGATGGCAAAATGGGAGGGAATCCTTTCAATTGCAGAGTATATGCAGCTCAATGTTGCCTGGTTGCAGGAGCTGTTAAAGACGGTGAAATCCAAGCCTGACCCCCGAGCCTCAAAGTTATCTGCCGAAATTGAGCAACTGGTTCAAGAAAGGGAGCGGTTGGTAACTGAGGTCGAGGTCAAAACTGAAGAGCAGAAGAGGGTTGCCTTGGAGTTCAGCAATGTTACTGATGCCCTTAGTGGGTTAGAACAGCAGGTCGATCAAGAGATGGAAGTGAAGAAGAGAGAGTTGGCTGAGTTTGAGGCCGAGTCGTGAATTCTTTCCTTTTCCCCTCCTTTCTTTTTTTTTTTTATTTGAACGAGGAAGGATTTGATTATTTGTCGTTTGGGTTATGGATATTGATTTTCGTGTTTAAACTTTAATGCTTGTATTAATGACTGATTCTGTATAAATAGCTGGGGTATGTGTTTTGTTTCCATGTCGTTTGGTTTGTTTGTATCCTCCCATTTTTGTTTGCAGATACCTGTGTATATGGCGCTATCTCGCGAGGAGGTTTTTGATGAAATTTATCGTTTGCGTAGGGCGAGCTTTGTTTTGCCTTTAGTAGTTGCCTACTTTGGGAAGTTATCGGATGACTCGTGCCTTGAATTTGCCGAAGTGAACTCCTTGGTGGAGAGGATAAGATTGTCTGGGCGCGAACCTGATGAGGCTTCTTTAGAGCGCCTTCGAGGCTGTAGGGCGCGACGAGTATTCTCTACTTTGAGTTTGTATGACGTCTCTCGCGCTCTGCGCATAATAAATCTATCATTGGCCCGTGCTTTCGTATTATTTCGTTCGTTTCGGAGTCGAAGTGTCTAGAAGGGGTGTTTTATGGCTAATGGGGTTGTCTTTTCGATTCCCGTGTAACAATAAATGTAACCTTTGAATGTGTATATATATATATACGTGTTCCTTTCTAATCTTTCTTCCATCCCATCTTCTTCTTTTTTTTCTCTCCTCCTCCTTGCAAACAAACTCAAATGACGTTTCGTTTACGCGGTTATTTTGTAACTTTATCCTCAGCGCCATCTATGTCTGCTCCTTTGGATCTGGAACGTGAAATCGGTCGATTGGAATCAGTCAAGGAAGAAATGGAACTGTTGGTTGCGCATAGGCGAGAAGATTATGAAGCTCTTCAGCAGATTTGGAATGACCATCACGCTGAGTGGGAGGCCGCTTGTGTTGCTGGACATGATCCTGGTGTTCATTTTGGTTCTCATAATGAAACAGGGCTTTGTCGGCGGATGGACAGGACTCACAGTCACCGTACCAGCGCTCTCAGTAGCCTCTTGGAAGCCGAACGTTTTGTTAGGGATGTTGATGAGGAACTTGAGCGTTATAGACGCGCCATGGTTGTGGGCGCCGTCATGCCGCTGGTTTAATCATTTTTTCTTCATGTAGATGTCGTGTATGGCCTGTTTTTTAATTAATGTAAAAGCGTTTTATGGAACACGTGTCATTCATGCCCGGAGCGGCTTTCTTTACATTAAATGCACCAATTCTGTCAGTATAAAATCGTTTGAATTTGTCATTTTGCTTCATCATCATTTATTTTTTTTAGTCAACATGGCATCTTTGGATGGTTTGTGGGTATTAGCTCTCCCTGCTACTCCTGGCGCGCTGGCTCGTGCTAGTCTTGAGAATGAGGCAAAGCGTTTACATGATGTCCTCTCAGAGACCATAGGTTTACTCCATTCGCATGAGCGGCGATGCAAGGACATACGTGCGGCCCTGTCTGAACAATGTGAGACTATGGGATTAATTGGTCGTGCGAGCGCGGATTCAATTGTACGAGGTAAAGCGCGTCATCGCTATAATGACCTCGTGCAACAGCTTTCCAAAGAAGAAGACTATGTGGCATATGCGCGGGATTCTGTTGAATTTGTTGTAAAGCGCGTTGCTAAATGTGAGGTCGAGCTGGCCAAACTGTCCGATGCCTGATATGAGTGATAGTGTTTCTTATGCTTGTGAGGGTATGCTTTTCTGTAATCAGCTGATTTCTTTATATTTGCTTAGTATTTGTAAAAGAGAGGCGAGGTTTGTTATGGATGCCTTTGTTTATGTTATCTACTTTTTGAAAAAGAAATCCTTGTATATGTGCCTCGTGGGCTAGTGTATTGTGTTGGATAAGATATAATGTCAAAAGGATGAGAGAAGTTCCCTTATATGCTGCTTCGAGGCTGGTGAAAAGGCGCGTAAGCCTATGATAAAATTGATATGGTTTTTGCAAAAATTAAGACGCATCAAGGGTTTTTTTTTTTTTTTTTGTAAAAAAAAAATTTCTTTTACTGGTAGGGCGCGTTTTTGGCGACCCTCCGAGCATGTTCCGATAGTTGATAATGTGTTACATAATCTTTGGTATAACGCCTGTCTTAGAGTGGCCGCGTATCAGGCGCACCACCGAGCGTGTTCCAATAAAAGGAAGCGTGTTCAGTGCGCTCCTGAGGCAGCGTGTTCAGTGCGCTCCTTATGGGTTTTCGGTGCCCAATCGACTAGGGTGATCAGTGCCCTTGTGTTAAATCGATTTCGTTATAAGAGGAAGCGTGTTCAGTGCGCTCCTGTTGGGTTTTCGGTGCCCATAAGACCAAGAATTGATTATAGAAACAAGATGGGTAGGGTATATGTTGCTTTTGTTTTCCCCCCCTTTTTTTTTATTTCAGAGGTTTACATAAATAAATAATAATAAAAAAAAAAACGACTGAAGACAACTAGCTTAACTGCCCTTATCCTCTGGTCTTTTGTACGCCTATGCATGGTATAAGTTAATCCATTTGCCATTGATCGGGGTGATCTCCCTGCCGCTCATGTGATTGAGGTAATAATAGCCGCTTTCTGCAATTTTCCTCACAATGTAAGGCCCGCGCCAATTTGCTGCAAATTTTCCCGCCTTTGCCTTTCTTTGTACGTGCTTTGCGATTTTTAATACTATTTTGCCAACCCTGAAGGAACGCGGTATCACCTTTTTATTATAGTAACGCGCCTTAGTAGCTCTATAGGTTTCAGCAAAATGCTCTGCCTTCGCCCTTCGTTCTGCGAGTGCATCAAGATGCGCAATTCTGCCTACATCGTCTGGTTCCGTGTGGCTAGCCATTGCTACTCTAGCTGTTGGTACTGCCATTTCCGCTGGTAAGATGGCGTCCTCCCCGTAAACCAAGGAATAAGGAGACGCTCCTGTTGAACTCCGCTTGGAAATCCTGTAAGCCCATAGCGCTAGGGGCAACTGCTTGTGTCAGCTCCTGTGATGGTCGTGGACAGTTTTGCGCAGAATCCTTAGTAGCGTTTTGTTAGTGGACTCCGCCAATCCATTCCCCTGTGGGTAGTATTCAGTCGACGCGTGCTGCTTTATACGATATTTGGCTAGTAGGTCTGCCACCTTCTGGTTGATAAAGGAAGTACCGTTGTCCGAGCGAATAATCATAGGCGCGCCGAATCTACAAATGATGTACTCTTTGATGAACGCAGCGATGGTTTCCCCCTCGTAATTCCGCAGAGGCGCTGCTTCTACCCACTTGGTTGAGTATTCCGTGGCCGTGATTATGTACTTGTGCCTCCCCGAGGATAGAGGATTTATATGACCAATCAGGTCCAGTCCCCAACTATGGAAGGGCCACGGAGCAACTATACTATGTAATTCTTTGTGCGGCGCTTGAATAACATTCCCATGAAGTTGGCAGATGTCGCATCTTCTTACGAAATCTGCAGTGTCAGCCTCCATGGTGGGCCAGTAGTATCCTCCTTCGTGAATTTGTATGAACAATTTACGTTTTCCTTGATGTTCCATTTCGTGCGCTTTGGTCATCACTATTTGTGCCTCTTCTTTATTTAAGCATCTCAGGGCTCCGTTATTAAAGCTCCTCCTATACAGTACTCCATCGTTGATGAAGAAACGCGCCGCCTTTTTCTTTATTACTAAGGCATCTACATCGTCACCTGGGAGTAGTCTGTTCCTCAGATAGTTAATGTATGGCTGCCTCCAGTCCAGCTCTTCAACTGTACAGACTTCCGACGGTTGTGATGACGCCTGACATTCCACGCAATTGTTTTGCAGAGTCGCGGCCTGTGTCGCTATTTCAGGCCAGTAGTACCCTTTCCTTTGCAGTCTTCTATATAATGGGATTACTCCTGAGTGCCCACAAGTTTCACGATGTACTTTATCTAAGAGGCTCGCTGCTTCTTGACTCCCCACGCATCGTGCTAGGGCTCCACCCGCCATCCGGTAATATAGCTGCCCTTTGATAATCACAAAGGATTTCAGTTTTTGAACACCATCAACCTTTCCTCTTTTGGCTTTCCTAGCTCCCTCATGATTCCTTTTCTCCAATCATTTTCTTCTTCGAATTCCATCCCTCGTAGCCATGTGCTAGGAAGCTCTTGCCCGTGTACAGTAATCGAACCTTCATCTTTGCCATTTAAGTTAATTTTGCCGCTAGTGTTGCCAAAGCATCAGCGTGTCTGTTCATGGCTCTTCCCGTGTGCCCCAGCTCTATGCTAGCAAACTTAGCCATCTGCTCCTGTGATTCCGCACGGTAAGGCGCTAGACGTTCTTCTTTGACGTGAAATTCCCCTCTTGCTTGGCTCGTGACTAATTTTGAATCGCCATGCACGTGGAGTCGGCGGAGCTCCATTCGCTCTGCCAGCTTGAGTCCTATTAAGAATGCCTCGTATTCAGCCATGTTGTTACTACAGGCGAAATCCAGCTTGAAAGCAAATGATAACAACTCCTTTTATGGTGTTTCAAACACAATGCCCGCGCCTCCATATGTTCTGTATGACGACCCATCAAAGTACATGTCCCACGTATCTTCTTCTTCGAGTTCGGCCACTTCCCCAGGGATGTTATCATGGATATTAGTCTCGTCGCTCCCTGGGAATGCGGCTAAAAGTTCTGCAATCGCTTGGCCCCTGACGCCTCGCGGTCTTTGGTAATGCAACCCAAATTCTGACAGCTGGAGAGACCATCGCGCGGTTCGGCCGGTCAGGTAGGGTCATTCAGCCAGATAGACCATAGGGTTTGCCGCGGCGACTACCACAGTTTGATGCGCTAATAGGTATGGTCTTAACTTTTGAGCTGCGTAGATTAAATCCTGGCACACTTGTTCAATTCGGGGGAATTTTACCTCAACATCTTTCAACACGCGACTTACGTAATATATAGGAAAGAGTTAGTCATTTCCTAAATCTTGGGCAAGAGTGCTCCTATAGCTTCGGATGTATATTCCAAATAAAGATGTAGGCGCTCGCCTGGTATTGGTGGTCGAAGGACCCGTGGACAAGTTAAGCATCGCTTTATATTTTCAAAAGCGGTCTGCTGAACGTCTCCCCACTGGAACGCGCGTCCTTTCTTTAGAAGCGGAGTAAAAGCAACCATTATTTGGGCGAGGCCCGGTATAAACCTCCGAATATATGATATCTTTCCCAGAAAGCTTTGGAGCTCGTGCGTATCGGCGGGGCGGTCAATACTGAGTATTGCTCGCGCCTTCCCTGGGTCCACCTGGATTCCCGTGCTAGTAACGACAAAGCCTAAGAATTTGCCTGATGTGACCCCGAAAGCGCACTTTAGAGGGTTCATTTTGAGTTTGTACTGTCTCCAGCGCTCGAATAGCATGCGTAAATGATCAATGTGGTCTTCTTTCTTTTGGGATTTCACCACGATATCATCGACATATACTTCAACTTGCCTGTGGATCAGATCATGAAAAATATAGACCATGGATCGTTGATAAGTTGCCCCTGCATTCTTCAATCCAAAGGGCATCACCACGTAATAGAAGCATCCAAATGGTGTTTGGAATGCTGTTTTATGCGCATCTATGGTATTCATCTTAATCTGATTGTAGCCACTGTAACCATCCATGAACGAGAACATTTGGTGGTTACTAGTCGCGTCCACTAGCATATCAACGTTTGGCACTGGGAATTCGTCTTTTGGACATGCTCTATTTAAATCTCTGTAGTCGACGCAACAGTGGATTTTTCCGTTCTTCTTCATTACTGGTACAATGTTGGCTAACCACGGCGCATTCTTTATTGGTTTGATAAATTTCGCTGCCATCAATCGCTCATCTCCTCCTTTATTGCTAACGCGACATCCTTGTGAAATGTTCGGCTTCTTTGTTTACAGGGCGAGCGTGTGGCATAACGTCTAAAGAATGGGCGACCAATTCAGCGTCCAAACCCGAGATTTTGCTGTACGTATAGGCGAATACATCTTTATACTCTTTTAATAATTCAATCATTCTTTTCCGCTCTTCCTTTTCGAGAGACGCGCTGATCTTGATTAGCCGCTCCTCATCGTCACCAATATTTACTTCTTCCACCTCGTCCAGAGATGGTATTTCTACAGGTTCCTCCACTGGTAATGATTCCTCCGTCACTTCTTCCTCTTCGTCGGGAGATGGTGTCGCCTGGCTTGTAGATGCTTCACATGATTGATCAGGCGGCAACATCTCCACTGATTGATATAATCTGTAGACGTGCCCCCCCACTTTGAGTGGGAAAGCGATGAAAACGGGGCTCCAGTTCTGACTTGGTTCTTTTGACACCTGCTGGCGCCCCTAACCTTTCGGCGCTAAACACGGATGGTTTTTCTTCAACCTTCCTCTTTTCTTTGGGTATTACTAAACGAGCAGGTTTAAAGACTGAGACCTTATTCCCCTCTTCCCACTTTGGTAAGGGGATCGTCCGAGATAAACCTATCACAGTCGCCTCGCTTTGTTCCGCTGGTTGATAAAAGACAGCTTCCGCCATGATGCTTCTTCGGGTCCGAAAGGGTTATTTGTGGCGGGTATCCTGTACTCCTTTCCTCCAATAGTAGTTTTAATACACTGATGGTAAGTGGATGCCACGACATGATGATCACGTATCCATCCGCGCCCTAGGAGCAGGTGAAATGAGGTGTGGTCATCCAAATCATGAAAGGGCACCGATGCTTTAATTGGCCCAATGGACATAGTAAGACATATTACTCTGATCGCCTCTTGGGTATGGCCTCCAAAACCGCGTACCACTGTCTTCCGCTCCCTGATTTCTTCCCTTGGTATACCGAGTAATTCCAAGGTATGTACCGAAACAAGGTTTAGGGATGCTCCTCCATCGATGAATACTATTCTTAATTGCTTCTTATTGACGGTCGCGGTGAGATACAATGGACGCAGGTGCTCCCCAGGGATGCATATATCGCTGTCGTCGAAAGTGATTCTTCCTCTTGATAGCGCCTGATGACCGGCCGCTATAGCGGCGATTGCCTGAGACGCCTCTCTAATTTGGTCTTTACTAAACCCGAGGGAATCAAAAAACTGCTGAGCAATGATGGTTTTTGAAAATTGGAAGGCGACGTTGTTCGTTCCCTCGAAATCCTTCTTTCCGCTAGACAGTTCGTATGCTTCTTCCTTGGAGTCTTCCCACGGCGCCCACTCTTCATCTCTAGGGTCATGGGAGATCATCATGACATTGTGTTTGGGCAAGGGGTCCTTGTCTATTTTTTGTCGCCCAAGGTCTATTTCCCCCGCTCTTTCTTTCCTCCAAAACGCGTTTCGTACACCATAACAGTCGAGGGTCGAGTGATTCACCCTTCTGTGGAAGTGGCAGTATCGTTCATGAACCTTGTTGACTGTATTTATATCCACAACGACGGGTGGTAAATTGATTTCTCCGTTATCGGCCCACTGATCAACGAGGTTCTCGATCTGCTCCTTAGTACACGGTATAGGCGCCGGGATGGGGCGCTGACTGTTGGGATTGTTTCCTCCTCGTGCTCCTGATGGTGCTGCACCTTGATATGGATGGAAAGGCGCTTGACGCTTGTTCCCCGGCGTGGGTCCACTGCTGGTAATTGCCGCGCTTAGTGAGTTAACAGAATTGTACCATGTCTGCTCCATTTTCGCTTGCTGAAAGATCCCAAGGCAATCTGATAACCGCGCCGTTGCTTCTTCCAATTCCACAAATGTTTGGAACTGAAAATTGGACAAGGCGAAACGCAGGGTAGCAGTCATCTTTCCAACACAGATTTCAACCAGTCTATCTTCTGGCACATCCTCGCTTAACTCAAGCGCGTGGCCTTGAAACCTCGTAATGTACTTCATAGGATCTTCGTCGATCCCCATTGTCGTTCGCGCTAGATCAACCGATGTTACTCGCCTTTTTGCAGAGAAGAATTTTTTGAGGAATAGGCGCGCCATCTCCTCCCATGTTGCTATACTCCCTGGTTTTAAGTTGTCATACCAGGTGTATGCAACGTCGGACAAGGATTTTGAAAATTCCTTTAAGCATAAATTTCCGTCTTTTGCGTGCTGGTTCATTGCTGAAGGAAACGACCCAAATGTTCCCGCGGGTTCCCTTGCCCCGTGTATACTTTGAATTTAGGTGACGTGTAATCAGGCGGGAATTTGTATGCGACCACTTCTTTTGTATAAGGGGGGTCTATAGAACTATACCCGTGGTCTTGTTTTGCTACTCGGTAGTGCTCTTCAATATACCTGGCTAAATCCTCTTCTGAGATCTTCCCAGTTGGTGCGCTGGGACTCTCCATTTCTCGCTGAAATTCCTTTGTGGTCGCGCGCTTCACTTTCCCTGGAACAATTCCGGCCATATTTGCTTCATCAAAAGTTCCGTTCACCGGACCGGCATCCTCTTGTGGCGACGCGCCCTCCTTCTGTCTGATCAGTATCATCAACTGTTGCTGCCTTGTCGCATGTGCTGCAAACTCTCGCCGCATTTTATCCAGACTCGCGTCTTGTGCGTCAACAATGGAAAACGGAACAACTTATTTACTTCCCCGCGCTGATGTTGCTGGCGCATCTACGATTCCTACAGATACCTTTTCAATCCTTTGCGCGTCGTCAGTATCACTGTCCGTTGGTTCATTCTCTACTAAGACGAAATCCTCGCCTGGTATGGGGACTCGCTCCGCTTTCTTTTGAGACGCGTTCATTGCTTCTCGCGCTGGCTGCATTCCGCTGGACTCGAAATCAGTCTCCCGGTGTGGTCGCCAACTGTGAAAGGGGTAGTATTGCTGATCCGATCCGAATCACAGAGGTAACAACCCGATTTATCTCATTTCTCTGGTTTTTCTATCTCTCTCTCTCTCTTAAGAGTGTAGTCCCCTTTCTCTCTCCTCCAAAAAACCTCCTCCATGGTCTCTTTAGAGTCCTATTTATAGAGACTCACTTTCATTCCTTGGTTGCCATGTGTTCTCCTAGCCACTTATTAACATAATTGCCACCCTTTATCTCTTAAACACCCAAGATGCCTAAACCCAAGCCCAATTACATAGACTTAGCTTAATATGTGCCAAGCCCATTAAGCCTTGATGGACTTGGGGTATCCACAATAAGTCGTTAGATGTAGCCATTAAAAAGAGATGAAAGATAAACCACTCAGTTTAAATTAGGCAACCAAATTCTTAACTTAGGCCGCCAATGGCTTTATTTAGACGGAATGGTCCAATTTTAGTCTCTCAGTTCTCTTACGCCGCATCGGCAAACCAACAAATCTACTGATTTGCCAGACCATTGTTGTGTTCTGTACATCCCACAGTCAAAATGGGCAAATCAATCCATAATTCTATTAAGAGGTCAGACTCGGGATGTCTGCCAATCCGATTTTGATCTGCCCTAGTGCGCCTGTGCCCTGTGCTCACAAGCACAGCTAACGCATCTTGGACTTGATGGGACAAAACTTTCCAGGCCCGGGCCGTCCGGCCTCATTTGAAAAGGGTAATAGAATTAATACACCCCAGTTAAATACACCCCAGGGTACCCAGATATTAACACACCCACATCAGTTCAGCCTGCAGTTCACGAACCAAAATTCTTCCCGATTTCTTTAAACCCTAGAATTTCACCATCTTCGATTCAATTCAATGGGGAATTTCGGTCATCTCCCAACAGACATTCTACTCGACATCATTACTCGCTTACCGATTGAATCAATTTTGGAATGCAAATTAGTCTGCAGACCATGGAAGAATCTGGTTTCAAATCATCAATCATTCTCTCAATTGCATCTAATTCATCTTAATCACTCCCCTAATCCTGGTAAGTTAAGTTTTCTTGTTTTGGCTGAGAATGAAAAACTTTACTATTTGGAGTATAATGATGAGACACCACCTATTCACAGTATTAGAAAGTTCAATTTCACCCCTCCATTTACATCCCCAGCTCCATATATACCTCCTTGCTATAAGGTTATTGGTTCGCTTAATGGTTTAGCCTGTATTTTTGGATATGGAGATGATATTACTTGTATTTGTAACCCTGTGACTAGAGAATATGTCATGCTTCCCAAAATTAAGAGAGATTGTGACGACGATCAGTATTTTCATCGTTCCAGTGGATTTGGTTATGATTCTTTAACCAATGAGTATAAAGTTGTTGAATTGTATGAGTTTAAGAGAGAACCCAATTTTATAGAGGCTGCGGTGTACACTCTTGGCAGTGGCTACGGGTGGAGAAATGTTGGGAGATTTGATTATAAAATTTGCAAGTATTTTTCTAGTCATGGTGTGTTTGTGAATGGAGCGCTGTATTGGGTGGATAAAAGAGATGGAAGGCTGTTGGCCTTCGATTTGACTGAGGAGAAGTTTCGGGAACCTCTTTCACCGCCTCCTTCTGTACTACTTAGAGTGCTATGGTCTGGTACTATAGGTGAGTTAGGCGGGGTTTTGTATTATGTTACCAGACATGATGGTGAGGTTACCAGTGATGCTAACACAGTCGGATGTTTTGACATATGGGTACTTGAAAAGAAGAACGATATTCGTGTTATGAAAGAGCAGGGGGAACACGCGGAAGGATTGAGTTGGAGAAAAGTGTTTAGTCTTCTCGAAAGGCAACCGTTAGCCTTCACTAAGAGCGGTGTTGTTTTATGTTTTGATCATACCTCTCTAGGTGTTTATGACCCAGAAGCTAAAACCTCGAATGAGCTTGTGGATTTTACTCATTTTAGTACATTCAGTCAAATATTCCATCACAAGAACACCTTAGTTTCGATGAAAGAATTAGGAGAAGGAGACATAAAAATAATGGAGTCAGTTGAACTGAATAGACAGAAAACCGCGATTTGATGACAAAGCAGCAAGCAAGATGAGACCACCGGATATGCTTATTAACTGGTAATCTTTGCTGAGCTTCTGAAGTAACATTTATGTCATTATTAATATCTTGAGATTGCAGAAACTTCTGATAGTATCTTAGTTAGTAGTATATTGAGGTTATTGTTTGTCTGTGTTTTTTTTCCTTTAATTGATTGCAACTGGAGAACATGATGCATACTTTAGTAACTTGTTTTGTTCTTATACATTGGAGTCAAATAAGTATTTTGAAGCAAACTCGTGAAAAGTGAAAGCTTTCCCAGGCTCCCAGCAGTTTCAGGGAGTCATTTTTGCTCTTAGTTCTTAGTATAACTGATAGATGATTCCAAATTTGAACCTCTGGCTGTTATGTTAAGGTACACATACAACTCTGATGTAGTAGAACTGGGAGATTGATCAGGAAACAACACTAAAGTTTGTGATCATTCGTCAGTATACATTTCTTAAGAACAATAGACCCAAGCAGGCAGAGTTCTGTGTGATAGCGATCATGATTTACGTTTCAACTCTGTCTTTAACTACAAGCAAGCCTATTGTTTGTCCTCCAATAATGCTAATTTTCTATCTGTACTGGAAAGTTGGATTCTGCCTTGGTTACTTAGTCTTACACAATACTACTAGGAAGCAGGGGAATGATTCTGTTGGCAGTGAGGATTTTCCCATCTACCAACGAGTGGGTGAGTTTTCTTGTTAATATAATATCCACAAATTTCATGCCTACATCCTCGGTTGGATAGATTTTGTCACTGCTTAACGATGCATCAGTTAGACTCCAATATGAATCATTTCTTAACACATGAGTTGCTGGGTATTTCACCTAGTCTGGTACCAATGGGATCATTATACATTTTTCCTTTGTTTTCATCATAACATGGTATCATCCAATTTGAAAGAGATACATGAACATTGGTAACTCGGACCTTTATGTTATCTGTAAACAATGTCTACCTGCTATATGATTTACGAGTTCCTCCAAATGAAATTTATGGAATTAGATAAAGGTAAAATATGTTTGACTTGGTTTTAGCAGTTCCCATTTCTGTTCCAGTTTTTTCTATTGAAAGCTTCACTACTTTCTGCAAAACTGCTTCACTAGGTCACTTACAACAGAACCAAAATGTTATTTCTGTTATAAAGCAGTTGAAATTCTCTTTCATGTATGAATTGATTCACTATGCGAAGGTATGCTTTGGTGCCAAATCTACTCTTTAGTAATCCCCAGATAACTATTATCCTTTTACAACATGGCTATTCAGTAGGTACACAAGCGATTCAGCTCACACAACTCTAGCTTCCCACTATTCCATTTTTCATTTTAATACTGCAGGGGCTCAGCAGCAATCATTTAGCGAAGCTAGAAATAACACTCATAGTCACAGCATTTGATATGTTACTTCTGAAAACTGCCTCGACTTTTAGAAAATTGTATGGGCGAATGCTTGGCAAATTTGGAAAACTCAGCAAACACTAGGGATCTAAAACAGGCAGAAGCTCTAATTTTGCATAAAGATGTGGAGCGGATGTGGATCTTCCATATTACAACTAACTAGGGGGCTACAGAAGCTATGACTTCTATCTTTGGTGCACATGGTGACATGGGAGGACTCTAGGTCTCTAATCTCTTTAAAAATGTAGAACCTTACTTTGCTCTATTTGGGTCTTAAATGGCAGATGTGTGTCAGAAAGTAAGCAAGTCTAACTGCTGGTTGCATTGCTAAGAATAGTTTATATCTGTCTGCTCTATGCTTTCCGTTTCTTATAAAATTGATGCTGAGAATCCTGGATCCGACTTAGCTGGTGAAACCTTAGCTGCCGTTGCTGCTGCATCTATTTGCTTTTAAGACATCTAATCGTAGTTATTCTTCTGTACTTCTAGTGCATATAAACAGGTTGGTAACGACTGACTATTATCGTGTTTAAAATAGTATTACCATATTACTAATTTCCAGTACCCTCACTTATTGCAGCTGTTCGAGTTCGCCCCCAGCGTCACCATTTTACAATAGTAGTGGATTCCAGGTTAAAAAAATACCAAGCAGAAAACAATCTGTTATCCAAAATCTTGTTGTTTTCGCAATTGAACTTTTATTTCTTATATCTACCATAATCAGGATGAGTTGTTGCCGGCAGCAGCTTGGCTTTATCACGGCCTCCAACAGGTGCACCCTCCAAAACATTTGCATTTGGTGCATCTATTGTACCAGGGCCTCCAACAAGTGCGCCTTCTAAAACATTTGAATTTGGTGCATGAGGCCTGGTGAGAATTCAAATTCAAATGTCTTGACCCTACTATGTATGAGGTCAATCCATACTTTGTTATTGGTGAGGATGGTACTTTTCTTTTAAGTAATCAGCTGTAAGCTCATGTGCAAAACATACTTTCGCTGAAAATTTCCACTCTCGTTCCTGAGAGAGTAGTCAGAATTGATCGTTACATGATATGGCACAGACAGACGCACTGTTTATGAAGTAAAATGACCCCACTATATGGGTAAGCACAGGGAAAACAAATCTCACTTTAGAGCTATTATGATTTGAGATCAGCAATGTTGTCAGTCATTCATTGCGCACCTTTAAGCCTCTGATGCAATTTCCAGCTGTTTATCAGCATATTTTGTGCAGTCTTTCCACTGCTCTAAATGTTTAATGTTGTCCCTTTTACATTCACCAAACTGAATGGAAGTATAGAATTTCTCTAATTCTATAAAAAGAACAATTCTTTGTTACATAATATTTTTCCACAATAGCCAGTGACACATGACTTGCCTTAGTGAGAAGATTGGCAGAATCAAAGTGAGATCCGCAAATTTCCTCGGGTGTTCACGAACAACCGACTTCCTTTTCTTTCTGATTACTGAAGCTTTACAAGATTAAAATGTCGGTACTAATCCACGGAGAAGATGTCCATCCCTGTTACAATACATGATAAGTATGTTTACTAATGCGTCAATCCATTGTAACTTCCTACAAACATATTCACCAGATTCATAGGTCATAGAGTGGCACAACAAAGTCATTCGCAAAGGAACTACCACACAAAACACTATAGATTAGATAAGATATAGGTCCTCCATATTACGAAGCACGGAATGCCCAATTAAGTTTTGAAGGGTAACATTATGTAGCTGCACTAGTAATCGAATTTGAACTAAGTGCATGTCTCAAGACATTTCAGCTTTGGTAAAGGTAAAGCAGCAACTTTGCAAGGATTTCACATGATGGTTTTCCAGAACCAACTACAATCTTAGCAGCAGTTGATGGCATTAGGCGTACGATATATCAATTTGGATCTAAATTTTGGTCATCTTAACCAAATTAAACAAATAAAAGAATCTCCTAAGAGTCACAGCACCAACACCATTACTAGCAAAATTTTACAACCAAGCAAAGCAAGTTAAACGCGAGTCACGGTATCGAAAAACATGTTCAATCAAGCACCCAACAAGATACTAGATATCTTTCCATCATTATTGTCATGCTATAACACACCATCATATATAGAATCCAACACAAACCGTGCACCAGTAATCGAATTCATGGCAATGTTAACAATCAAATAGAATGAAATTTCACATTACCAGCATTTCAATCCAGACTTCTTCCATTCCATTTAACATCTTCCCAAGAACAAAACGGCTTCTTTCCTTAACTGACATACACTTCCATTTCCCAAGCCCTATACCATAACCCTCTTCATATCTCTCCCTGCAAAGAGAAGTCATCGGATTAGTTCACTGAATTAACAATCTTAAGGAGAATGAACAGACAGAAATGCTTCACAGAAACTCTGTTTTAAACCAGAGTAATTTCTAAAGAGAGATATTTACCAGTCTTGGAAGGGACTTTCATCAGGAGGACGATGTAAAGGAAAGACCCTCTTTGGATTTCTTACAGGATTAGCCATTAGAGACGGAGAATAGAGGAAAAGAAACCTTTTTTGAGGAGGGAATCAAAAGTTTTGCTTGAGAAAATGGTTTTCGGAAATTTTGAGGAAGAAATAAAGGAGCCAATGAGAATGCGAAACGTGTGTACTTTAAGGTACGATTGACCACGTGTTGAGGGATAATTAGAGTATGACCGACGGCGCACTGGTGATTGATTTGAGATTGTCACATTAGATATGGAAATGTATGCAGGTCGGTGGAATCGGCGGTTGGACCTATAATGACTCTTATTTTATAGGTTAATAATGTAATTTCGAAGCCGCTAGGCATCGCCCTCATTGGTCTCCCTCAATTTCCCCCCTAGGTGGCATAGTTTCTAGCCATCAATTCCTCCCGCAACCCACCCACCAAGATTAACAGGGCCCTACATGTATTGCATTGGCCAATAGAAAAATGCCATGCAGGCGGGGGAAAGGGGGGAGCGGGAGATAGTTAGCATTTTCGATGTAATTTGGGCAAATCTGGTCAATTTTAGCAGCGGGGGCAATTGCCCCATGACTTATTTCTCCTCTGGCTGTCGTTGCAGCATTTTCATCATTTTGGTCATTCCTTAAATTGCATCAGTTGCGTATTCCACAACCCAAATCCTAATTAGACATGAAATTTAAAGACTCTTTTACAAAAAAATAAAAAATAAATAAACAAAACAACTACTAAAAGTAGAATTCCGAAACACATGAAAGTTAAAAACTCTTTTACAAAAAAAATAAAAAAAATAAACAAAACAATTACTAAAAGTTTTCCAAAACACAATATTTGCGAAGATTATACATAGTAGGTAGTACTTTTATTGAAAAACAATAGTAATACAGTTTACTTTTACAAGGCTTAATACTATTTATGCTTTTAGCCGATTAATCACGCCACCTATCATAATATCTCCAAGTTTCCTATTTGTATCAAATGATCCTAATATGTACGTCTTGGGGAACAAGGATCTATGTCCCTCTCTTAATATGGTATGTACAAGATAGTTCCCTTTTTCAAACAGATTCACCAACATGTCCTAGCTTTGTAATAGAATTTCTGCTAAAACTCCGTTAAGTCAGAGTTAAGTCAGACGTGTTCAACCATAAATGGTTAAATAATGAGTTCAAATTACCTCTTTATCTTTCACTTTTATATTTACCTAAATAACTTCGGGTTAAAGTCGAAAATGGTTGAAGTGTGAGGTGAGGTTCATATGGGTAATTTAACACAATCCAGATCCGGTTCATGTGAGGTTCAGATTGGGGTTCATGTGTGGTTCATGGTTCAGGTGGGGTTCAGATTTGGGTTCAGGTGGGGCTCTGGGGGGTTTAGATTGGGGTTCAGGAAGGGTTTACATCGGGGTCCAGTTAAGTTAACTAGGTATGAGTTAAGTTTGAAGGGTAAGATAAAAAGATTTTGGGAGTAATTATGATGACGTGGCACCGTGTTTTAGTTAAAGGAATGTTGGATGGAATAGTTGACGGAAAGGATACATGGGTAATTCTGTTTAAAGGTATGACATTTTTTTTGAAGGGTAAGACTGCATACATTAAATGAAGAACATTACATGAGTGTTTACAATTATTGATTTGATGCTTCCCAAAAACAAAGTAAACAACATCAAATCCACATCAAGAAAAGTTGTAATGCTCCAAGTAGCCATTGGTGTCGAAAGTACGGTCGAGTGAAGATTAGTTCGAATCCATGAAGACAAGAGCCGGATGACCAGAAAAACCAAAAAAAGAAGTGTTGCCATGCACACAAGGTTGACAGCAACTAGC
>JAJJMA010195853.1:0-37804 GCA_023529015.1 Papaver nudicaule | reverse complement strand
CGTAGACCGCCAGACCAATACCCCTAAAGTTATCCCCCCATGTGATGTTTTGATATCTCGAGTGAGTGCTACGCGGATATTGCGTAGTTGAGTTGAGTAGAGTAGGGTTGTACGACTGATTGTCGTGACCAACATGATGTAGTGTCTCCTGGACACAAGTATAGAAGTGGCCTTGGTCTTTGGCCAAGGCCATAAGTGCTTGATGGCGCTTTAGCGCTAGTTATGGTGGCGCCATGACTCATGGCGCCACGGCCTTGGCCTTTGGCCAAGGCTAGTTGAAAAACGCATCTTGGCGCTAATTATGGTGGCGCCATGGCTCATGGCGCCACGGCCTTGGCCTTTGGCCAAGGCTAGCTGAAAACGCGTCTTGGCGCCACGGCCTTGGCCTTTGGCCAAGGCTAGTTGAAAACGCGTCTTGGCGCTAATTATGGTGGCGCCATGGCTCATGGCGCCACGGCCTTGGCCTTTGGCCAAGGTTAGTTGAAAACGCGTCTTGGCGCTAATTATGGTGGCGCCACGGCCTTGGCCTTTGGCCAAGGCCATCTTGTTGTGGCGCCATGGGGTGTGGCGCCACGGACTTGGCCTATGGCCAAGGCCAGCCTGTTTGCGGCCATGCTCTTTGTAGGTTTGTGGCGTTTTACGCCATGGCCTTGGCTTCTTGGCCAATGCTGATTTTTGTGAATCCATGGTGGCTCATGGTTTGTGATGCCATGCTATGTGGCGTTTATGGCTTTGGCGTCTGGCCAAGGTCGACTTTGCGGCAGCCTGTGCCTTAGTCGCGGTGTGAGTGCTTATGCTACAACACACTTGAGGTCATGGCGTGTTTATCCATGGTATGCTAGACCTTCCTGAACTTGGGATTAGGTCCGCTTAGGCCTATTTAGGCTGGTGTATGCTTCTCAGAGAGCTCTGGACCGGCCTAGAGCTTCAATATTCTTGAGGTTTGCACCGAGACTCGTATGTTGAGTCGTATTTAAGAGGAAATCCATGAGGACGCGTCTCTGTTGATTCTTCACCGTGTACCATCAAGCGAGGTCTGGCTCTGAGCTGATCAATGGGTTTAATATGTTGGTGAGATCATTAGTACTGCCCTATGGTATTACCCTCCCCACCAGAGTTATAAGAGAGAGCTCATAGAGAGTTTGTTCGGCTCATGGAATGGGTTGCATTCTGAGCTATAGAGATGAGCCTGAATAGGCAACTGCCTTTAATAAGACATGGTTTCGAGAGTGTTTTGACAATCTTGTCCCTCTCTCATTTTTCACCATCTACAGAAAGTCCCCTGGTTAGTGTGGAACAGAAATGTTCCATGCTAAGCACTCAGATGGTGATGACAATGGTATGAGGTTTTCCATCTAATACTAGCACAGGGTCTCATGGACTAAAAGCAAAATCGTGTGCAAGTACATATATGCTGCTAAGATAGGGTTTCCGGTTAACGGGACAATGGTGTTCCCGAGGTTCGGGGCATTCTGGGTGCAGCCCCTGCAGGCCTATCCTTTGGTCGATACTCGGCTCTACTTAACTAAGGATCTCTTAGGGTTTCTAAACCCATATGGATGCGATATCACGCTTTCTTGTTGTCGCTGGTGTTATTCGTTCATTAAGTTATCCGTGGCACCATAGGTTTCATGGGCCACGACCTTTGTGGCTCCACAAGTTCTTGCGGTGCCGTGGCTTTTCTAGAGAAGGGGACGCTACGCTTAGTGAGGTCCCCAGTGTCATGCATGTGAATACATACATAGGCTAGGTCTTAGCCAAGAAAATGAAAAGAAGGGAGAGGCTTTACCCGTTTTAGCAGAGAACTGTTCCTCCTTCTTGTCATGATCAAGTCCTTGTTTCTCCTTGATCATCTCCATCTGGAGAATGGTTATGCAATTAGCTGATTCCTTGAGCAGCGCCTCTGGTGCAAGCTTGGGTGGTGTATTTTCCAGCAGTACGCGTCCATTGGTGCTCAGAGTTGAATCCGTAGCGTTAAGTGAGGTGGAGAGCCGATGCTTTACGAGACAATGACCAATCCAGTGGTAATCGGCTGCAGTAGTTGGTAGAGAGGTACGGGGGAGTCGATCGTATTGCTTTCCTTGGTGTGGATCCGGACGTCTTCCGTTCTCGGTGTAGAGTATGTGCCATCCCGTCTCGGTATCCCCTCTACAGAGACTTCCCCAAAAGTACGACGATTGCGCCAAGTCCCCAGTCGTTGAGGAGGGTGTTGGATTCAAAATAGAAGAACTACTTGGTGGAGATGTTACCTTGCCGCCTTTAATGTGTAGTGAAGTTCCAGGAGGACATCGGCGCTTATGAGGTGTTTCTCCATGAGATGTGGTGCCATGAGGTGTGGCTCCATGATGTGAGGCGCCCTGAGGTGTAGCTCCATGGTCTTGGTAGCGTCGTGGATGCCGGTGCTACGAGCTTTGCACCATAGTCTATTCGTTGTAAACTGCGTCTTGCGCGTCTCCTGATGTTTGCCCCATACATCTTGACTCACTGGTTGTATCATCACGAAATTTTTACACGTGGTAGTAGACATCCAGGGAAGTGTTGTTTCCAAAAATCTTTCCGAGGCTCCTCGTACATTTTCCGCAGTACTCGGCGTGGTCTTTCACATGATTCCTGATTGCGCGTCTCGCGTGTGCTGTAGTGTTTGTGTCGTATCTCCCAATCCCCTTGGTGGATCGGTACGAAATTTTAGTATGTGTTGGGAGACATACATAGAAAGATTGTGTCCGAAAATCTCTCCAAAATCCCTTGTGGATTTCTCAAACCAGTGGTTTCTTCGCGACGGAAGTTGCTGGCGCAGGAAATTCTGACAGCTCTCCTTCTCTCCAATGTTCACGCCATATTTCTCAAACCACATGGAGTTATTGTATGAAATTTTACCACAAAGTTGTAGACATTAAAACGGAGTTTGTGTATAAATTTTACCCAAGGACTCCTCACGATCTCTCCGCAGCAACTGTTTTGGTTTGGTGTGTGAGTTCTGTCCACTTGCTTCGGTGCGCTGTAATGTTGGCGCCATATCTCTTGATCCACGGATTGGATCGCCACGAAAATTTTACACATACCATAATACACCTGAAGGAAGATTTTTTCCAAAATTCACCTTCAGATATCTTACTGATCTTCCGCGTTGCCCGTTTTCGTGAAGGTTGTCGTACAACGAATTTGGTACGTAGCCGGGAGCACGTCTTTGTTTGTCTCCAGAGTAGGTTTGCTCCATGGAGACCCAAAATAAGATAATTTCTCCACAATATGGTTTACCGTACTTGGTTGGTAGCTCTAACACCGAGGTTGTGGGCGATAGTGTTGATTAGAGTTCTTCCCTTGAGTCTCCCTTCCTTCGAGAGATCTGTAGCGGGTAGTTCCATGTTGTATGGACATCTCTGGTCGAGTAGGCTCTTCCCATGATGATGAAGCGCTTTGGCAGAGACAAGGGAGCATCTGTTGTACTTCATGTTTCCCTTTGGGTCGTGGCAGCCGGTATTGCTATCGGTACTTGGTGGGGTGAAGAGCGGCGATGGCGAGGAGTCCCCAGCTATGTTTTCTGATATCTTATCAGCGCCTCTTGTTGAGTTCGCCTTCCCTCGTGCAGACACATGTGTATTGGCCTTTCGAAGACGAGGAGGCAGAGTGTTCTCTCTAGTTGTTGAGATTCATCGGGTCGGGGTAATCCGGTTGCTCCTTCCTTATTCAGGCGTCTAATAGCTTCAGTACTTCGTCGAAGATGATGAGTCCGGGAATCCTGTATAGGCTACGGTCCTCGTACTCCTCGCGGTTGTTGTTGCAGATCTGCATCTTGTAGTTGGGTCACGTTCTTGCTTGGGACCCTTTGAGTTGTATTGTGTTGATACCCCATCGTCTGGTTGTCGACGGGTCTCCTGTTATCACGGGCTTCTTCAGTCCTTGTAGCTTGGATCCTTTCCTGCCAAGACAGGGACGGCTGTGGTTGATCGTCTTGCGGCTTCGGAAGTTTGAAGTCTGAACTTCCTTCAATGAGGATCATCCCATGAGAGAGGGGTCTTTCGGATAGGGAGGTTGGTGTGGACGAGATAGAGATGCACCTCCCCTTCTTGGTTCTCCAAAGGGTTTCTCTTGGTCGAGTTTTGTCTTGAGAGTCCCAAACCCTGGAGTTCCTGGCTGGTTGCAGTGGTGACTCTGGAAGTCCCGTGTCTCGTCGTCGTTCTCTTTCCAATGGTTGCAGCGCCGTGACTTGTGGCGCCATCACTCGTGGTGTCCTAGATTGGGGCGTCGTGATTCGTGGCGCCGTGACTTGTGTTGTGATCCGCTTCGACCCATACTGTCACCTGAAGTTTTCAAAGCGAGCTTGAATTCGTATTCTCTGGGTGTCTCACCTCTGTAGCTGGACTCTTCCTCTTATTCCCTTCGGTGATGGTACTCACGGGAGGTAAGTTGTTGTTGTACGGCTCGTTGATGAGGTTGATGTCGTCGTCGGCATCACAAGCCTCTCCGCTTCCTAGGGGTCTGGCCCTCTCCGGTAACGATGGTTCAGGCGAGGCAAGTCTTTTGCAATTTTATGGAGGGCTCAGTAGATAAGGATCATTCCGCAGAGCTCCAGTATCAGGTAAGGTTGTCGTACCAAGTGCAGGCTCTGCCAGTGGGGCTCCGGGGATTTCTGAGTCTCAGTACTCGGTGGTGTCGATGCTCCTCATCTGGGTTCTGGAGTGGTATCTTCAAATCGTCTCTTGCGGCGTATCCGAGTTGTGGCTCTATCCATGTTGAGGTTCTCCTTGAGTAGAGATCATCTCGTCATCCTAGACGGGGTCGCTGCGGTGTTCGTATTAGTAGCAGATATGGGAGTTCCTTTGGCTTGTGAACTTGTTGACGGTTTCGTGGTTAGAGTTTTGAGATGAGCCGAGACCTCAACTTGGGTCTTGATCCGTCTTTCCGGAAGATCGTCTCGACACTTGGCTAGTTCCTCCGAGGTTGGCGTCCTTGGCACTTCCTCTTCCTTTAGGGCGGTAGCATATGTAACTGCATTCTCCCCCGCCTTTTGTTTGAGGTTGAACGGTTCTTCGAAGTCTGGGATGGTCTCTAAGACTTCGGGTGGTATGTCGTAGGGGATGAGTTCACCTTCTCTTCGGAGCTTGTCACGTACAATTCCAGACTCCGGAAGGGCTTTGATGGAGATTCTTTTGGCTGTGCCGATGCCTACTGCCGGTTTTCCAGGGTTTTTCTCTCGAGTAGCTTTCCTCGTGGTGAGTCCCCAGTGACTCGGTGGATGTGGCTTATCAAGTAAGAGTGGGGTGGACGAAGTACCTTCTTGATTGAGGGGGTCTTCATCAACTCCCCTAGGTTCTGCAGGCGCCTTGCTGCTCTTTTGTACAAAATGCTCCATGAACTCCAGAGGGAGCGTCTCCTGGTTGTTGTAGATCCATGGGCGTCCCAGCATCATGTCGCTTTCGAGGACTCCCTTAACAATGTGAAACTACGCTATGGTTGGGATCGTGGCGATTTCGACGGGAAGGTCGATCCACACGTAAGTGGCTGAGATGATGTTTACTGGGGATCCCGGGTCGATGAGCGTCTTCGAGAGTGGTTGTGAGAAGTCCCCAGCTTTGTCTTTCTGTTGGCCGCCCTTGCTTGGACATTGTCTGCACTTCCTTGAAGGGTAGGAGTTTTCCTGATGCTACCGTGTTGAGTGCTGTGAACATGTCTTTTCGCTGTGGTTTCGAGAGATAGAGAGTCCTCGCATTATCTCCTCCACTCTCTCGTTCACCGGCTCCTCAGGAAGGTGAGTGCTCGAACGTATGGGGGATCTTGACACACTCCTTCGTTTCGTAGGCATAATTCCCCGGACTCCACCTTGGCTCGGAAGATCTTGGGCTTGCTACTTCTTCGGCTGTAGGAGGGCGTTGAGTCGAAGGGAGTCCGATTACTCCGTCCTGGATCCAAGTGTTTAGCAACTCTAGTACGTTCTCCATGAGAATCGGGTAGTCTGGTATCTCTGAATTGGCTCCGCATCTCCGGCTGTTGTGGTCCTCCCTGGTTCACGTTCTCGTTTGGGGGGTTCCAGAGCTGAATTATTGCGTTTTGGATGCGTACCTCCCGTGGCAGGGCCTTTCCTCCGTACTTCGTGCTGGTACGGTGTTCGATGCGGATAGGTAGCGCCACTTCTCTTTCTCGATTTCGTAGTAGCTTTTCCAAGTTGTTTGCCGTGAGGTCGTTTGGTGGATCAACTCCTTCTTGTCGTTGTTGCAAGTCCCCTTCCGGTATCGCGCTTCGCGCCGTTGGGTCTGGCGCTTGGTGTTCAGCGAGGTATTCTCCCGTTTTTCTCTTCCGGTCGTTATGCAAGCTTCTATTGTTTTCTTCAGTGAGTTCTCCACGCCTTAGTAGTTGAGTCCTCTCCCTCGGCGTGGGTATTATAGAGGTGGACTTCGCTGCTGCCTCCTGGATTTCGGCGAGAGTCATTGGTAAGCCCCTCCGATAAGAGAGTTCGGGAACTCGTTAAGCCTCAAGGCATGATTGCATCTGTATTTCCCCAGAGATTCCAGGAAACGTGAGACGTGTTCTTGTGCATGACCGGTTCCATCGTTCCTGGGGAAAGAAGAGGTGGTGTAGGCTCGAGGGCTCCTCGGGTCGGTTGGTTGTCGCTCTTGCGGTGTGCGGCCATAGGCGACTCGTCCCTCGTTCGGGTGATGGTTCTTTCCAACAAAGCAGGTGCAGTGGTGACAGACCTCTTCGCAGCTTCATGGAGTTCAGAGAAGGTCTGGAAGCGGAGGTTCCCCAAGAGGGCTCGGTATACGGGAATCGTTCTGTTGATGCAAAGCTCCACCAACTGCTGTTTCGTTATTGGGGTGTTGGGTATAGCCGAGATGATAGGTGTTGAAGGGGAAGTTTCTTGGGTAACGGGTACGTTGAGTGTATTGTTGGATGTAGGTGGGTTGGTAGGTGCTGCGTTGGAGGCTACAACACCGTCTGTTGAAGAGTTGGGGTTCTTGGCGTCTGATCCCGACCTAAGTCCAACCATTTTGAGCGAATTTATCTGGAACCGAGAGAATGATCTCCCACTGTGGTCGCCAACTGTTTTTACCTGGAAAAATAATGTACCGTCTCTGGGTATTTTCGTAGTGCTCGGAGATCAAAGTCGAACAAGACAAGCCTAAACCAAGGATGGTCGTTCCCGTCTTGCTTCGGTCACAGAGAGGATAGAGGTTGGTCTAGGGAGGGAAACAGCGAAGAAACTTGAGATCAGGTTGAGGATGTGTTTTGGGTGTGAGAGTTCGAGATCTCCGTCGTGAAGTCGACTGGAAATCTCCAAGGCTAAAACGTATTTTGATTCTCAGGTGTTTTCTCTGAGGCTCTTGGTTGTTTCTGTGTGTTCTGAACGTTCTTGGATTGATATCCTTAATGTTCTGCCTTGGAAAATAGAGGAAGCCTCTATTTATAGTTTGAACTCACCCTGATCTCTCGACATAGAAGGTGGACGTCGCGGAAGAGTGGAGGAGTGGAGGACATGCGTTGGTTTCCGTAACTGCCTGAGTTGTGTGGAACATGCCCACTCGTGCCATCTTCTCGTAACTGCCCACTATCTCCATCAGTTTCTTTCAACTGCCGTAGACCGCCAGACCAATACCCCTAAAGTTATCCCCCCATGTGATGTTTTGATATCTCGAGTGAGTGCTACGCGGATATTGCGTAGTTGAGTTGAGTAGAGTAGGGTTGTACGACTGATTGTCGTGACCAACATGATGTAGTGTCTCCTGGACACAAGTATAGAAGTGGCCTTGGTCTTTGGCCAAGGCCATAAGTGCTTGATGGCGCTTTAGCGCTAGTTATGGTGGCGCCATGACTCATGGCGCCACGGCCTTGGCCTTTGGCCAAGGCTAGTTGAAAAACGCATCTTGGCGCTAATTATGGTGGCGCCATGGCTCATGGCGCCACGGCCTTGGCCTTTGGCCAAGGCTAGCTGAAAACGCGTCTTGGCGCCACGGCCTTGGCCTTTGGCCAAGGCTAGTTGAAAACGCGTCTTGGCGCTAATTATGGTGGCGCCATGGCTCATGGCGCCACGGCCTTGGCCTTTGGCCAAGGTTAGTTGAAAACGCGTCTTGGCGCTAATTATGGTGGCGCCACGGCCTTGGCCTTTGGCCAAGGCCATCTTGTTGTGGCGCCATGGGGTGTGGCGCCACGGACTTGGCCTATGGCCAAGGCCAGCCTGTTTGCGGCCATGCTCTTTGTAGGTTTGTGGCGTTTTACGCCATGGCCTTGGCTTCTTGGCCAATGCTGATTTTTGTGAATCCATGGTGGCTCATGGTTTGTGGTGCCATGCTATGTGGCGTTTATGGCTTTGGCGTCTGGCCAAGGTCGACTTTGCGGCAGCCTGTGCCTTAGTCGCGGTGTGAGTGCTTATGCTACAACACACTTGAGGTCATGGCGTGTTTATCCATGGTATGCTAGACCTTCCTGAACTTGGGATTAGGTCCGCTTAGGCCTATTTAGGCTGGTGTATGCTTCTCAGAGAGCTCCGGACCGGCCTAGAACTTCAATATTCTTGAGGTTTGCACCGAGACTCGTATGTTGAGTCGTATTTAAGAGGAAATCCATGAGGACGCGTCTCTGTTGATTCTTCACCGTGTACCATCAAGCGAGGTCTGGCTCTGAGCTGATCAATGGGTTTAATATGTTGGTGAGATCATTAGTACTGCCCTATGGTATTACCCTCCCCACCAGAGTTATAAGAGAGAGCTCATAGAGAGTTTGTTCGGCTCATGGAATGGGTTGCATTCTGAGCTATAGAGATGAGCCTGAATAGGCAACTGCCTTTAATAAGACATGGTTTCGAGAGTGTTTTGACAATCTTGTCCCTCTCTTATTTTTCACCATCTACACCACGAAAAGGCGTGAAAGAAGGGCCCACCATTATTTGAAAATGGAGGCATAGGCGGAGGTTTTCTTCCATAATTGCCCACATCAATAACTGAAAGAAAAGGGGAAACTGTTAATGCATAATTTCAGATGGACACGTGGCGCCATCTCCGGAGGCAACGAGAACCGCGAAGGATAAAAGCATATCCCAGAAAAGCAACATCTCATCACGAGACGATGAAATCCAATGGAGGAGATCGAAGGCTCATCAACCTAGGATACTAGGAGAAAGAAGACACGTTAAGGAGTAGTCACACCGCATTTAATGCTATTGACAGCATGACAGAAGTTGTCTGTCGATTGGGGATTGGTCCAGCCAGCTATGGAGAGTAGAAACCTCGACCAATAAGGAGCCTACAACGTATGAATACATCAAGGATCCTCCACATGTTAGTACGACGAGCTGGGATTGGATGATAAGGGCGGTCACCGAAGATGGACGATCCAGCCAAGGAACAACAGAAGATCGAAGCAACCAAGGATAGCAAAGAGCGATGCTCATGGGAGTACTATAAATACCCCCTCTCATCAGCAGCAATGGGGGTCACAAAGTTTGGGAAAGGATAGCTAGGAGTGAGAATTCTTGGATGAACATTCTCCAGATTCCATTTGGCCTCTATTCATTAACAAATTGAAGTGACTTATAGTGTAAACCAGAGAAAGTTTTATTGTTTTGATATAATAGAACAGCTGATTTTACCCCCGAGGACGTAAGCACACGGCTGCTGAACCTCGTTAATTGTTGTGTTGATTACCGTTTTAGTTATATCTTTTGTAGTTAACTTTGTCGACGATTGTCTTCAAGATATTACCACGATTGCAGTCAGTATCCAACTTGGATCATAATAACCAACGATAATACGTTCCAATTCACGAACTAATCCCCGGTTGTTAACAAACAAAGGCCACCGACGACTTAAGCAATCGATCCTCTAACAATATTCATTTGAAGTATGATATGGGAAAATTATTATCAACACACTTGGCAGATAAATGTTAAAAGAATTCCTATTGAGATAAATCTCTGCTTACTTGGTTTACAAGTTAGGGTTTCCTAAACTTGTGGGACAAGTAACTGGTTGCTTAATTCCAAAGCAACCTATCTTATTGAGAGCTATAAATAAATGATTATGGGACGAAAAACAGCAAGCATCAAGCATACGTGAGATTTCTCTGTGGAATTGATCGTAAACTCTTTTCACTTCGGTGAATGCTTGTTGTGGTATAGTCATCCTCTATTAGGTAGCAGTTCCTCCGTGGGAATTACCTAACGACTATAAAGACTTCTCTTGAGAGTTGGGAAGCACAGGTAGGAGATTGAGACCTTAGTGGTTGAAATCAGAGTAACCTGTAACCTTGGTAACATGATGACGTTTTTGTCTATTCTACGGTCCTTCTCTTCTGATATAAGGCCATTCAAGAACTGATACGTTACACACAGGGTTGAAAGGAAGCAACGCACGGCTGCACTCGATGTTGTAAGACCTAGTTAGCTCCAGTTGTATAAGTTTCTTAATTGATTCTTCGTTTACAACTGAGGTAGAGACAAGTTGGGCACAATTTACTCGGTTTACTTGTCAGCCCCCGCTTGTAAGTAGATTTCCGTATGCCCTGGAGAAATTCGAAGGAAGTCATTTTGTGTATGTCAAACTGATATAGGACAGTTCAAACATACAGTTGATAATTGAGGTTGCAAAGCCGAAATTATTGACACAAGCCTTTAGCAGCGGTTAGAGCAACTCCTAGGCCTGTAAAGGACGTCAGCTAGGGGAATCAAGTGTGTGGCGATCTGGGGGGGATCTAGAGATGTAAGGAGTGCGACAGTAGCCAGTTCACTTGGAGGGTTGGAATTGGTCTCTGCTACATCCCAGACCGAAGTATTATAGTAAGCTAGTGTGTAGACAGTTTGTACTGTGCGGTGTTCTATCTGGACGAGGTCCCGAGGTTTTTCTACAGTTGTAGTTTCCTCGTTAAAAAAATCTCTGGTGTTTTGTGTGCTTTACTTTCTGCATTATATTCTCTGATTATATGATTAAAGCAAACACAAGAAGTACGTTATTAATAACCTGATCGTTGTCCCCAATCCATCCATTGGATTTACTAAGACCTTGTCTTGTGTCGGACTGATCCTTGAGATCCAAACTCAGGTTACAGATTTGGATATTGATTTTTGAGATCGTCCAGATCTGACCATAAGACTCACGAGCCAAAACGAAAAGTTGGTTGTATTTCGGTACCCCTGCTTTTTCAATTGGTATCAGAGCCGGTGAACACATATAAAACGAAACTGTCCGTGTTTATCGAGGTTTGTGATTATGGATCTTTGTACCAACTCTACGCCAGAGGACACCACTCCAACACACTCATACACAACTGGTTCAACACCATCTTGTCGAGAACAACCAACCGAGGTTGTCAATTTGAGTAATAATCCTTACTCTTTCATTCTGTCAGATGACTCTGACTCAGATCTTGAAAGAGATGCATCTAAGGAAAGTAGTGGACTCATTAAGTTCATGAAATTTCAGGCTTATGAAATCTCACGACTAAAAGCCAAGGTAAATTCCCTCTTGGATAAAGTCAATGAACAAGAATCCTTGGTTATGTCCCTAACCACTGAGATCTCACTACTAAAGAGGAAAAGTCTTATATCTGACTCTACACTGAAAAGTGATAAACCTCAAAACCCCACCAATTCAGAGACTAAAAAGCCTGAACTCATGATTGCTCATGAAAAAATTGAAGAGTTAACGGAAGAAATTGATCGGCTCAAATCAATCTCTGAAAAACCCAAAGAAACTCAGTTAGAAAAGACATCAAGAACTCGTCGTGGTAAAACTGTTGGAAAGAAGGTACCACCTTCCCACACCTCTGATAAGGTGACAAATTCCCCTCATCTCTCTGATGATAACAGTACCCACAAAAAGAGTTCTAATGAAGGTAAAAGACATGAGAAATCATGTAGTTTTTGTTCTAAGTGTTATCCAGGGACAAGGTATAAAGAAAATAAGAGAAAATCCTTACCTATGACAGAAAATCATAGTAGTGTTATTCCATACTCTAGAAGAAAACCTCGGGAAATGTGTAACAGGATGCATGTTTCGACCATGACTGCTAAGAGGTGGATTCCCAAGAGAGAAAACTCTGAGAGCAATCAACCTCGAGTCTCCAATGATATGATAAGCCTGAATAATCTGAATAAAATGTTATCAGGATATATATTATGCCCAATAAAGACCTCGTAATACAGGTGCATGGAGCTGGGAAATCATCTAGAAGTTCATCAGATACATAGCCATATCTTAACTTCTATGATAACTTTGGATGGAGAAAATCGAGGAGGTCTAAAAGGTTTAGATCAGGTGAGTATCCTAATACTCACCCCAACACTCAAAGCTGAGTGTTGAAAACAATTTCCTTCTCTTAGTACTGAAAGGTGAGGAAATATTAGATCAGGGATGAAAACCTTGATGATGATCAGTACCACTCAGAATAAGCACCTGAGTGATCAAAGATGGTTAAGTCGAGAAACCATATTGAGAAACGTATAAAAACACTAAACTGGTCTGACAGGTTCAAAAACCTTATCCACACGGTTCACGAACCGTCATAAGTGTTTTTCTGTACAAAAACTCAATTACGCGGAAATAAGAGTTTTTATGCGAAAAAGAGTCACTCAGATCTCAAAATAGATCACGTTATTGTTTTCTAAAACACAAACACAAACCTAAGGGACTCTGGGTGTGCGAAATTGTATGAGATATTTGAGTCAATCCCTTCTTGGTATTCTTATATAAATACCACAATACTTGAGGAATAACTATTCAAGTATTTTCTCTGCTATTCTACCTCAATATGGAGAAGTATAGTTGTGCCAAAGGCTCTGAAGAGATAGAAAGGGAAGAAGAGACTCTGAAGGAAGAGAAAGAATATCTTGATTTTCATGAATATAAGTGTGTGAGTATAAAACCTGCATAGGTACTTTATACTCGACATCCATTAAATCTACAAGTCTAAACTATGGTTTAGCATGAAACAATACCAATAAGATTATTACGAAGATAAGAACAATATCAATATGGACAAACATTAATAATCAACATGATAACAAATAAAGCATAACTGGAACTTAGATTTCTCTGGATATTAGTACATGGAGATGATGCTTAGAGGCCTGAGGAGATACTAACCTAATCTCTGTCACACCTTAAGGTTACACCAAAATTCCAACCCTTACATAAGACCTCGAGCTCGCCTTATATAGACCGAGTCGAAAGTGGATTACAGCTAATAGGACAAACTACTCAATCGTAAAGATGTCAGAGTCTGTCGAGTAAGTCGGTGTCTTCGGGGTGATATCCCGAAGCTCACTTCAATATCCTCGCATCCTTCTACTCGAACTACTTATTCTACGACTTCGAACCTTCTTTGCCGAGCTTTTACTTTGTGATACTTTTCTGGCTGTCATCCATCCAAAACACGCCTTCCCAGATATTCGATCATGACAACTCTCTGGCGTACGAGATCTTCTTGAGTTTGATTCATTACTTCGTTGTTGCTCTTCCTTCTTTGATCCTCTTTCCCGAATCTTACACGTGTCCAACAGTATTTTGCCCTCTACAGTTTGCCTCTTTTCTTATTCGAAGGTTGTTGAAGTTCGAAGAAGAAAACTTCTGGTGCTTCACCTTCCTCGACACGTGTCCAGCATTTAGTTTCCCAACTAACACATGTAGCTTTAAAGGCTTTTTGAAACCATCGCCCACTCCACCTTTTACCTGCTGCGTCGGTTCCATGTTCTTCTTATTTAAACCCGTTCGCCCTCCTTTTTTCCTTTCTTCTTCTCTTTTAAACTTCTCGCCGTCTTCAGAGCTTCTAGGTTTTTCCGGCTTATCTCCGTCGTATTCTCTCTTGATTATTTCTGAGTATGGTAAGTTTTTCAGATTTTCCTATTGTTGCTTTCTTCTTTCCTGATTCATGCTGATTTATTTCTCGTCTAACTTCTGCTGCTGTGTTCAGGCTCCCAAGAAGAACGTTTCTGTAGAAAATACCTTTCCCCGTAAGATGGTTGATCCTCAACTTCTTAGTTGGGAGGAAAGGGCCGAAATTTATGGTTTTAAAATAGATCTCTTCCCTTGTAAAAGTTTTGGTAAGGGAGTTAACTTATCTCCTGAGCTTATTTCTGCCAATAACTGCGACGGGAGGCGGATTATAGTTTCCGGCGAGCAGCTGGGTGCCGGTCTTCCCATTCCTTGTATAATCCGAAGAACCCCCTGTTTTACGAGATTTATTCCAAGACTTCTCCTCTTTGTGGCGTGATGTAATTAAATGGGAACTCCATTCGAGTGATTCGCGAGTGGGTATCTCGTTCAGAGGGTAAGTCGTATTATTATGACAAGCTTCCCGAAGATCCAGAACATCCTCCAACCTTTTAGACCGCCATTAATTTCTTTAAACACTATAGGGTAGAAAAGAATTTGCTCAAGGAAGCTGCTCCTTGGAGTGTAAGTCTCGCCAAGGTACCCAATTCCAAACATGTTCTCGGTGATGTGGATCCTTCATGATCTAGTACAAACACGCTTCTTCGTCACTCCAGCGATGAAGTGTGGTTTTCGAAGCCAATGCTTATCGAGGGCCCAATTTTCTTTGGTTATGTCGATGAGGAGAATAAGACTGAGAGAACAGGCTTTGAAGATGGTCATGATTTTCCTATTGTTGAATTCTATAAGATACATTTCTCCGAGAAAGAGCGAAAGAAATCCCAGGAGAAAATCGTTGCTTACAAAGCGAAGGTACCATGGAAATTTCTATCTTTTGGAATTCCCCTTGATCTGCCTACCCTTATTTATGCCTCCTTTTTGTAGAAGGAGGAGAAAGAGAGACAGAAAAGGTTACAAGGCCAAGGGCGGGTTGATGATACGAATAAGAGGAAAAGACCTTTGAAGCCGGTCAGTGCTGGAAAGGAGGCGAGTGGTCAGGTGACAAACACAATGTGCCTCAGTTATGCTATGGGTATGAATACCTGCCTCTGTTTGGAACCTGACAAATTGGCTACTTTTCAGTTGAGCGAGGTGATTACTGGTGGCGAAGGTAGGATATAATATTCTATATGCGACCCTAATCGGAAGAAGGTTGCCATTGGTGGATTGAGTAAAGGGATTGTGAAGACGGTTGCTTCGAAGCTAGTGAGTTCGAGGAAGTACGCTACAAGGGTTGCCGGCAAAGGAGTGAACGTGCCTTCGAATGTTTCTGTCGAGGATGTAGATGACGAAGAGACCTAAGAGGACGAGGATATTCAGCCTATTTCAAAGAAGGGCAAGAAGGGTCGTTCTTTCGAACATCCTCTCCAAAGTTCTATATCGAAGCCATCTCATAGCGATGTTGTGCTGGCCAAAGAACCTACTGCCTCTGCGTCGCTGAATGTCACTGCTGCCAATTTTGAGTCCGGCCTTCATCAGTCTGGCATGAGGTTGGATGTGTATGGTTCGAATGAACGCCTGGTTGATGCTTCTTTGAGTCAACAATCTATGTCCTCCCATGGTGGCCCATCTGTTCCAACTAGCTTTCCTCACAGACCATGCTCCGAGGAAGAAATTCGACAGTTCAAGGAGCGATGCTCTCTACCTGGTCCTTATGCCGAAGATATTGCTAATCACCTGAAAGCATACGCCAAAGATCCTCAGAATCTTCATCTCGACCCCTCTCTTTCCACTTTTTTTGCGCAAGCGTTTTCTGGCACTTGGAACATAAAGACCCTTGGCTCAGCATGGACGAAGCACCAAGCGTTCCACGAGGCTGTAAGCGTATCTCCTTGTGTTGTTATAAGCTTTTTCCGTTCGCTTGTTTAATTGTATACTGCTTGTTGTGACAGAGTTATCATCATGGATGTACTTGCTGGATTTGTCTCGATCTCAAGGAGATGAAATTATTCGTCTTGACAGGGAGTTGCTGAGCTTGAGACAAGAAAATGGTAATCTTTCAAAAGAGCTTGAGAAGAGCAGGGGTAAGATAATGTTTGACTATCGGTTTTTCTTCAAATTCTTGTTATTGAAGTACTTTAATTGATATTTTCATTCCTTGTGATCAGGTGATGTGATACACTTGGGGAAGCAGCTCGAAACTGTTACCAGTGAACGAGACTCCCTTTCTGGAAACCTGAAAACTCAGCGCGAACTGGCTTCAAAGCTGAATACTCAGCTGAAGAATAAAGAGAATGAGCTTGGGTTGGTACAGAAGAGTCGAGATGATAAGGATGGTGAGATTAAACTTCTCAAGGAGGAGGTTGCTTTGCTGAACAAGCATGTCGAAGGGGAGTCTGAACGGACTGCTTTGTTCAGCCGTATGCATGTTCGTGATCTTTTCAGGAAATTCGGAATGCGACCTCCTTTTTATCGTAATGGTACAAGTGATCCTAATGCGTCGTTTGAGACTGATAAGGAGTTAGTTTTTGCCCAGGAGGTTCAGGATATAATAACACAGTTGTTGGAAGAGAAAGCTGGTGTTGAAGAAGTTGACGAAGAGGATGATGGAGATGTTATTGCTAATGATGATGGCAAGGATGACGACATGGGAGAGGAGGACAATTTCATGGAGGAATCTGGGGGCGAGCAGCCAATTGTAGAAGAAAAGGTGGTGGATGTCTATACAACAGAGGGCGAGAAGCCAAAAGAAGGAGATGGTGGTGTTTCGGAGAAGGAGAAAGGGAATCAAGGTGAGAATGTTTACACCGAGGAGTCGACTAAGGAATCTACGAAGGATTATGTCGAATCTTCTGGAAACACGGTAGGCAAAGGTGCCGAGTCTGATGTTCAAGGTGTTAAAATTGACGCCGAGCGGGCTCCCGAAGTCAATGCTGGTGATAAGGAGGGTACCGAGGATACCGCATAGAAGATGTTATATTCCTTCTGCTATCTTTTTTGTATTTTCCTTTGTTTATCCAAGGCCTGCTTTTCCTTCTTGTTTCTGTTTCTTGTTTATTCTGTAAAACTTTGTATTATTGAGCGTCATTGCTCCTTCGCCGTAATGAATTTTTCTGTTTGTCTTGCTGGTAGTTTATTTTTCTATAACTTGTACTATTTGTTCCTCCTCTCGTGATCAGGTACGAGTTTAATTTTTTGCAATGCTTCCAGGCTCCTAAGGTTACTTAATGCGCAACTCCAGGACTTACTTCGATGTGGGAGATAGTAAACCAAGCTAGTGGGGGCTTATGGATCACCCTTCCCAATGGCTTTTAGCTACTTGCATGTTTTAAAGCAAACACTGGCTATCGAGGCCATAGGTACCCGTTTTGCCTCAGTATATTAGGTGGATATCGAGGATACTAGGTATCCTCCGAGAGAACATGGTGGTGTTCTGATAATATGTTCATCCCAATTAAAGTAGGGAACTTATGGTAGGTAACTGCTATGTTTTGCCTCGATAATAAAGTAGCACAATGGGGGAGTGTCGGTCAAGGCTGGAGCTTAGACATGGTACTATTCTCCTATCGCGGCCTAGAATTCAACCCATCTGTTCTCGATAGCCCCTCCTCGAGGTTGTGTTTTGATTTTTCAGAGGAGGTCCCTTGGCTACGTAACCTGCTTACCCTTCCCATGAATGTAAGCAGATTAGCTGCCTCGGGGTTCCATCTACCTCTAAAGGTGGATGTTAATCCCATTTATCGTCCCCTCGATGCCTCAAAAGAGAGGTCCTCGTGGTCGTATGGTAGTGGGTTCAAATACATCATTGGCTTATATAGCTTAGGTGCAAAGTACCCACCGCTAACATAGTATCTTGTGGGTAGAGGACTGTACCATATAGCTCATAGGGCCCTTACGGCTTATATGAATATCAGCTCTGTGCCTGCTATTCGAGGACTTTTTATTTTTGGCTTTTGGGCCTTGGCGTTATAGCCTTTTAATTTCATTGCGTCGAGGCACTAGGGGAGATGTGGCATCATGGCATGTTTGCTTTCATGGCGCCAAAGCCTTTGGAGATGTGCCTAATCAGGTAGGACTTTGAGTCGAAAAACAATCTTTACGATTTGAAGATAATTCTTTATTCGAGAGTACGTAGCGAGGTACAATATTTTTATGTATAGTATTTTCTTATATACTTTGCGCATGCATTGCCGATCCCCATTCCGTCTTTCTCATAGATTAACTTGTATGCGCCCTTTCCTGCTAGTTGCTTTACTTTGAAAGGCCCTTCCCAAATTGGTTTTAGTTTCCCTGCATTTCCTTTTCGGTAAGGTGGGATTTCTCGAAGCACCAGCTCGCCTGGTTGAAATTCCCTTTCGATGACTTTTTTGTTGTATCCTCGAGCTAGCCCCTGCTGATAGTTGATGATGTGTTGCCGAGCGTCCTTTCTGGGTTCTTCGAGGTCATCTAGCTTGGCGTATATTAGGTCATCTGTGAGGTTTTGCTCCCATGACTTGTATTTATCTGTTGGTATCATGATTTCGGTGGGGAGCACTGCCTATGTCCCATATGTTAGGTGAAACAGTGTCATTCCTGTTGCAGACCTTCGAGATGTTCGAAATGCCCATAGTACGTTGTGCAGGTGCTCACACCATTGTTTTTTGTGGTGCGTGACTCTTTTTTTCAAGTTGTCTCCTATTGTCTTATTTGTTGCCTCTGCTTGGCCGTTACTTTGCGGATATATTGGAGTTGAAGTTCCTAGTCTTACGTTGTATTGGTTTAGTAATTCTCTAACTTCAGCACTTAGGAAGTCTTGAGCATTATCCGAGACTATTTCGGCAGGGACCCCGAAACGACAAAATATGTTCTCCCAAAAGAAGGTGAACACCTCTCGGCCCGTGTGATTTTTTAGAGCTTTTGCCTCGATCCATTTTGAGAAATAATCTGTTGCCACGATAATGTATTTCCTTTGCCATGTTCCTGGAATGAATGGGCCGACAATGTCTACACCCCATTTGGCGAAGGGCCATGGGCTTCGTACTGAATTTAAGTTTGTTGATGCCGCATGAATTCTCTTGGCGAATCTTTGACATAAGTCGCACCTCAGAGATATGTCTTTTGCATCGGACTGCATGTACGCCCAATAATACCCTTGAGCCTTGGTTCTCTGAGTGAGGGCCATTGCCCCACTATGAGTTCCTGCTTCGCCGTTGTGTAGTTCTCTCATCAGTGCAACACCATCTATTCGATGAGCACATCTTAATAGTGGACCTAGGAAGGATTGTATGTATAAGACTCCATCTAAAATTTTATAATTTGATGATCTACTTATTACTCTATGTGCTTCGAGCGAGTTGCTTGGCAATTCTTTGGTCTCTAAGTATTTTCTTATGGGTATTCTCCAATCTTCGTTGTCATCCTGGATTGTCATTACTTGTTCGTCCTTTATGTCTGCTATGGATGACTTCTTCACCCTTCCTATCTCGACAGAGATGACGTCTTGGTCCGTTGTTTTTGAGGCAATAAATGCCAGAGCGTCTGCATGCCTGTTATCCTTCCTGCATATATGTCGAATTTTTAAATGTGGGATCTTTGCCATTAATCTCCTTGCTAATTTCTTGTATTTTGATAATGAATCATTTGATTGATAGCTGCCATCAAGCTGTCGCACTACAAGTTGAGAGTCTGTAGTTATCCGTGCTTCTTGGATTTCCATTTATATCATATATTTTAAAGTGTGGATCATTGCCTCATATTTCATTTCGTTATTTGTTGCTTCGAACTCCAATCGAAGTGCATATACTGTCTGCTTCCCTTCTGGTGAAGTGAATACTATACCAACTCCTCGACCATCGCCATTTACTGACCCATCGATGAATACTTCCCAACGCCGAGGATGACACTGCTCTAGGAGATCCGACGGTCCCTCTTCGTCCTCGATCCCTAGTATTGTTTCTTCTTCGTAATCTTCTTCGATTAGAAATTCGTCTAAGAAGTTAGCGATGATTTGTGATTTTAATAATGTTCGAATTTCGTAAACCACGTCGTATTGGCCTATTTAGGTATTCCATTTGGCAATTCTCCCGGCTGCCTGCATGTTTTTAAGGACAGATTCAATTGGTGTTTTGGTTAGTACAATGATTTTATGGGCCTGGAAGTATGTACGAAGCTTTTGGGTTGCTACCACCAATGCAAGTATGAGTTGTTCCAGCTTGGTGTAATTTTTCTCGGCCTGAAAGAGTGTCCTGCTGATATAGTATACGGGTCGTTCTTCCCCTCTGGTGGTTACTAGTACCGCGCTGATGGCATCCGAGTTGGCCGCAATGTAGAGTCTCAAATCTTCATTTCTTTTCGGACGTTGCAGGGCTGGCAAGCTTGCTAGGTAATTATTGATTCCTTGGAAAGCAACCTCCCCCTCATCTGTCCATACGAATTTTCCCCCATTTTTAGAATGCTAAAGAAGTTTTTACATCTATCCGAGGATTGAGCAATGAATCTGCTAAGGGCAGCCAGTCTTTCCGTTTAGTGCTTGTACGTCTTTTATGGTTGTTGGCGATGGCATTTCCCTGATTGCTTGCACCTTCGATGGATCCGCCTCGATACTAGTTTTCGTGACGACGTAACCCAAGAACTTCCCCGAGGTAACTCCGAAGATGCATTTTGCAGGATTGATTTTATATTGATTTGGCGCATCTTTTCCAGTATCTCCCGGAGATCTCCAACGTGAGTTTCTGCCTTCTTGCTCTTTACTAACATGTCGTCTACATATGCTTCCACAGTCTTCTTCATCCAAGGGCGAAAGATATTCTCCATTGCTTTCTGATAAGTAGCACCGGCATTCTTTAGTCCGAACGGCATTCGTGTGTAACAGTATAACCCGTTGGATGTTAAAAATGCCGTGTGTTTTTGATCTTCTTCTGCTAAGGAAATTTGATTGTAACCCGAATAGTCGTCCATGAAGCTTAATAACTCATGACCTGCTGTTGCATCCACCATTTGGTCTATGCTTGGAATTGGGTGAGGATCCTTGGGACATGCCTTGTTCAAATTGCTAAAGTCGATACAGATTGGTACTCCTTTGTTTTTCTTCGGAACGATGACCAAGTTCGAGATCCAATCTGCATATTGTATTCTCTTGATAATCCCTGTGGCAATCATCTTGTTGAGCTCGGATTCCACTGCTTCCTGGTACACATCTGCTAGCTTTCTGGGTCTTTGCTTGAATGGTCGTACCGAAGGATTTATGTTTAGATGATGATATGCTAATAGTTTGTCAATTCCCGGCATCTCGCTCATCCCCAAGGCGAATACATCCGCGTATTTCCTTAGTAAGCTTTCCAATTCTGCACGCAGTTCCTGTCCCATTAATGTTCCAATTTTCACGATTTTTGGCTCTTCGCTAGTTCCAATGTTCACGTCCTCGGTAGGTTCCGTTGGGGTAAAGTTTGGTGTTTCTTCATTCATTGCACTGGGATCCTTCGGAGCTTCCTTCGTAATTTCTCCACTGTCTCCTTTAATTACTTGGTTAATTTCCTTGTCGATCATCGCCGCCTTTTGTTGTTAAACTGTTCCCTTCGATTGCGCCTTGCATATCTTCGTTGTTCGATGTCCTTCTCGTGGCATGCTTGCGACTCCATGATTCCGCCCTTGATTTCACCTATACCCGTAGGAGTTGGGAATCTGAGTTTTTGGTGCAGTGTAGAAGGTACCCCCAAGATCCCGTGCAGCCATGGCCGTCCCAAGATAGCGTTATAAGGCGACTCGATGTCCAGGACACAAATTGTGGTTTGCAACTTCATCGAGCATACGTAAATTGGTAATGAGACGTCTCCCTTCGGCTTCGTAGCTCTTCCGTTGAATCTGTAGATTGTGTATTCTGACGCCATCAACGGTATGTTGTTGAAGAATTTCCTATATGCCATTCCGAAGAGGATGTCGACAGAACTCCCTGGATCAACCAATATTTTTGATAATGACTCTCCATTTAAACTTGTTGTTATCACTAGTGGGGTGTTGCTCGGGCTGTCCTCGGGAAGATAGTCTGTGGAGTAGAATATCGGTTCCAACTGCCATGGCTCGAATTTCCTTGCTTATGCAACTACCATTATTTCTTTTTCGTATCCATCTCTCTTGTGGATCCTTCCCGTTATGTTGCTTCGTGAGCTGATGCTTTTCCTCGAATGAACCACCGAGTTGCAGTGAGTGTTCTGGAGTGAAGTTCCATCTTGTGATTCCAACTTGACGAGATGCTTCGGCATCCTTTTTTTGTGAAAGCGATCCTGCAAAGTTGCAGCCGACAAGTGAGGTCCACAATGTGTCCTAGTGGTCTGACATGTACGATACCTCTAACTGTACTAGATCTTTTTTGTGTCGTATATAGTTATTTTGGTTATTTCCTTTTTTGACAAAACCCTTTTTGTACTGTTTTGGAGGTAAACTTATCAGAGAAATGCGTTTTATGCTTGAGTAGGTCTCTGTGTTTCAGAGCTTAGACCCCTTGAAGAAACATCGATCTTATCATACTGATGATTTGCTCAAAAGACCCTTAAACGTGCTAAAGCTTTTAAGATCTTTAGACGCCCAAGGTGGTGGAGCTTATAATAAATGTAAAGTTTAAAAGGTCCTGAAAACCCTAGAAAATATTTCCCCAAAGAATTTGAATACCATAAATCACAGGCAAACCCTAAGTTGTTTTAATCAGTCCCTGTTTCTAGCGCCAAACTGTGTGAGTATAAAATCTGCATAGGTACTTTATACTCGACAGCCATTAGATCTACAAGTCTAAACTATGGTTTTAGTTGCATGAAACGATACCAATAAGATTATTACGAAGATAAGAACAGTATCAATATGGACAAACATTAATAATCAACATGATAACAAATAAAGCATAACTGGAACTTAGATTTCTCTGGATATTAGTGCATGGAGATGATGCTTAGAGGCCCGAGGAGATACTAACCTAATCTCTCTCACACCTTAAGGTTACACCAAAATTGCAACCCTTACATAAGACCTCGAGCTCGCCTTATATAGGCCGAGTCGAAAGTTGATTACAGCTAATAGGACAAACTACTAAATAGTGGAGATGTCAGAGTCTGTCGAGTAAGTCGGTGTCTTCGGGGTGATATGCCGAAGCTCACTTCAATATCCTCGCATCCTTCTCCTCGAACTACTTATTCTACGACTTCGAACCTTCCTTGCCGAGCTTTTACTTTGTGATACTTTTCTGGCTGTCATCCATCCAAAGCACGCCTTCCCAAATATTCGATCGTGACAACTCACTGGAGTACGAGATCTTCTTGAGTTTGATTCATTACTTCGCTGTTGTTCTTCCTTCTTTGATCCTCTTTCCCGATTCTGGCACGTGTCCAACGGTATTTTGCCCTCTACAATCAGCCTGGGGTTTACTCCTTTGATGCTTATGAATATGAAAATCTGGATCAAAATGTACAGATATCAGCTGACATTGTCTTTCGATTCTTCATAGATTATGAAGCCATGAAAACCAACACAATGGCTACTATAAGAAAGAATGTGTTGCTCATGTCCCAGTTGGAAGCAGTGAAGAATGAGCTTGCTCTCATGAAAATCCAGATCAACAAACTTGCTGACAACAAGTTTTGTGAAGTCTGTAATGCCAAGAATAATGGTCAGCCTTCCAGTAGCAATTCTACATAAAGTTGCAACCTACAACTTTGTGTTTTCCCTTTCTTAGTAGATTAGAATAGTTGATTCCTTGTGAGAACTTGTTCTTACTTTTGCCTAAGGAATATAAACTATATCTAGAAGTAGTTTGCCTTTTCATGCTTTTTAGAGTTTTTCAACGTGTTCTACTTTATTTCATTAATAAAAGTTCTTTTTAGATAATTATTAATGATGTTTGCAGCACTTGATTTGTCTACCTCAATCTTATTGCAACATATAGCTCTTTCAATTACCTCGGTAGTGATGCATAGTTATGTATATTACAAAAGTTAAGCTTTTTCTCATGATCAAAAAACTTTTGATTGTATGATTTTTAGGGTTTTCACAAACTTTGAATCAGTATACTCTTTTCCAAAAATCTGGCTAAGGGGAAAGAGATTATAAACAAAGGTATACTGGATAACATTAAATTGTTTTTGTCCATGTTAGGCTTTGTAAGTTGTTATTTATTGAATAACACCACATGGGGGAGAGTTGTTAACTGAACTTGCGCTTAATAACAAATCCTTTTGGGGAGCGTGGTTGTGGAGTATTAAGAGAAAAGTGTGTCTATATTTCTCCAAAGATGAATCAACTTAGAGATCATCGTCCTGATTTCCTAGTTATGTCATCTTAAACTTGGTATGCGAGTACTTAGCTTAACCTATTTCATAGGTTTATGAAACCCTAGTCTCGAACTACTTTGTCATATTTTTGTGACAAATAGGGGGAAAATACATATGGTTCTTGTTCTTGTGGTTCATAACCATAGGGGGAGAACATCATGTGCTTACTTGTTGTATTTTTTCAAAGTATCAAGTAAGGGGGAGTAATTAAAGTTAAGAAGAAACTTCGTATCAGGTATGAGTAGAATCACTTTAAAAGTTTTGATACACGGACTTTAAAGTTTGCTCAGATTCTTACTCTTTGCACAAACAACATGTGGGATTAGCATATTAACCCATGTAAGCTTGAGCGTACCTTTGTGGTTGTTTGAGCTGGATATGTTGTAGGTGTTGTCTATAGGTTTTTCAACAACAGTTAAAAAGAACACATCAAGACTCAGGTTGAAGAATTTAAGAAATCAAGATACATCTGGTTAATACTTAACTGTATATCTTTTGAATCCATATGTAAATTGGTTTTGTCACTAAAATTGACAAAAGGGGAGATTGTTAGGGCATTGTCCGGTCAAACCTACTAGCGTTGGTATGTCAAGCTGGTTGTTAGTTTTAGGTGTCAAAACTCAATCTTGATTTAGCCTACTAGAGTTTAGATTTAGGAATTGGGATATAAACAAAGTAGTAGAGACCTTCAAGACGAAGACTGTGAAGACAAAGAAGACATCAACTATTCTTCATTGACAAAAGGTTAGTAGTAGTTATGACTATCATGGAAATTCTTCTATTCTACTTATTCTATCTTTCGAAATAGTCGACTACTTTAGTAGAGATACTAATAGCGATTAAGATCGTATTCTTCTCTACATGACCATGTCTTATGTTGGTATGTGTTCCCATGAATACTAAGTTTACAAGAATGTATGATATAGATTTGATATCATTTGTCCACTGCAATGGTTTGCTTGCAAATCACTTGTTGGATATGGGTGAATCTAAAGGAGTACTCTTGAGCAAGAGTCCAGTGGATTATAGCTGAGGGTGTCTAACACGTCTAAGTACTGGCCCAGCCCAGAACTTCCAGCGGATCCAGTTAAACCCTAATTCTGAGTTCCAATGCATCAATTTGTACACGTACATGTACGTGAACCACATATTCGATGTATCTGGCCGGAATTCAGAAGGGCGGTTCCCGAATGTCCTAGGTGAATATTCTCTGGAATTTTCACACGGGTTAAACTCTGACTCCTTTATATCTTAGTTGGACTTGTTTATCACGAAATATCTTTTGTGGTCCGCCTAACGAATCTCAATGAGTCAATAAGATAAAGATTATCTCTGGTCTGTTGGATTTCTATCTTGAAGTGTTTTTGAGCTAACAAAACACTTGGCAGATAAATGTTAAAAGAATTCCAATTGAGATAAATCTCTGTTTACTTGGTTTACAAGTTAGGGTTTCCTAAACTTGTGGGACAAGCAACTAGTTGCTTAATTCCAAAGCAACCTATCTTATTGAGAGCTATAAATAGAGGATTATGGGGCGAAAAACCGCAAGCATCAAGCATATGTGAGATTTCTCAGTGGAATTGATCGTAAACTCTTTTCACTTCGGTGAATGCTTGTTGTAGTATAATCATCCTCTATTAGGTAGCAGTTCTGTGGGAATTACCTAACGACTAAGACTTCTCTTGAGAGTTGGGAAGCACAGATAGGAGATTGAGACCTTAGTGGTTGAAATCGGAGTAACCTGTAACCTTGGTAACCTGATCACGTTCTTGTCTATTCTACGGACCTTCTCTTCTGATATAAGGCCATTCAAGAACTGATACGTTACATACAGGGTTGAAAGGAAGCAACGCACGGCTGCACTCGGTGTTGTAAGACCTAGTTAGCTCCAGTTGTATAAGTTTCTTAAGTGATTCTTCGTTTACAACTGAGGTAGAGAAGAGTTGGGCATAGTTTACTCGGTTTACTTGTCAGCCCCCGCTTGTAAGTAGATTTCCGTATGACCTGGAGATATCCGAAGGAAGTCACTTTGTGTATGTCAAACTAATAGAGGACAGTTCAAACATACAGTTGATAATTAAGGTTGCAAAGCCGGAATTATTAACACAAGCCTTTAACATCGGTTTATAGACGTAAGGAGTGCGACAGTAGCCAGTTCACTTGGAGGGTTGGAATTGGTCTCTGCTTGTTAGAGCATTGCTCGGTTGAACCCACTAATGTTGCTATCTCAAGTCAGTTGTCAAGTTTATGAGACAAAAACATAATCCTTGATAAGTTTACTCTACAACCTCGGACTAGGATAGTTTTAGGTAATTGAGATGAAGACTGATGAAGACGAAAACTGATGAAGACGAAGACCGGAGTTTACTACTTGATAAATCATAACGTCCTCGCTGAAGGTTAGAAAGGTTTTTCCATTCCGTATCGTTTTTACCATTTCTATCATACCAATAGTCTATAATGTTGTTTATATGATCCGAAAGTATTCTAGGATTTTCTCCTTTGCATTTGTCACACTTGCGATAATATGTATAGGTAGAATATATTGAGTTGTCTCTTGAAATGATCCCAACGGTGAACGCGTACATGTGTTGCTTTTGGCATTTCAGAGAACGAGCTAAGTCTGTATGAACGCGTTCATGAACGCGTACATACAAGTTCAAGAATTCTCCTGAATTCTCATGAACTCTATTGACTGCTCTATGAACGCGTTCATATAAGCCATGTGAAAACTTCCAACTCCATATCTTGAAGTTTTCGGTCTAGGCATGATTAGTTCTCGGACTTGTCATTACTCGGCCCATGGAATTCAACAACTTAATCCAAGCGATGTTCAAACAAAGTATTTGGACCAGAAGTCGCGAACCTTCGAACAAGGTTGAGTCTTCTTTATCTTTTGGCTTAATCCAAAGTTCTTAGAAGATTGAGAATGGGTAATCAAGCTATGGACTTTAATAGTTCCGGAACTTGCTTGAGCCCTACTCAAGGTTGCTTAAACTTTAAGCAAAGCCTCCCTTGGTGATCACTATAAATAGATGACCTTCTGCAAGATAAAATCTCAATCCTCTACACATTTGTGTATCCTTGCATAAAGGTTGGTCGTCAACTCAAAGTCCTTTTGGACTACGACTATTGAAAGGCTTCACTTGAAGATCGTGAAGCACAGGTCGGAAGTCAAATTCCATCTTGTATCTTGGTTCGATTGAATACTTTCAATCTTATCACGACAAAGATTTGATAGAAACTTCGTAAGGTAGATCTTGTATCGTAAACCCTAGAAGTTCCCAAACGCAAATTCGCGAACTAGGTTTCATACTAAGTTCGTCTCGCGTTTGGAGGTAAAGTTGTTTAGGCTAGAACAATAAGCCATATTCAACATATCGATTTCCATTAACCTTGACTTTAAGTCTAAAGGAAATCACAATCGTATTTTTGTTTGATTACTTGGATACTTTTAGGCGTCTTGTTAGAGGCATGGTAGCGCTAGTCTTCACGAAGGGAAGTGGAGCAACTCTTAGGCATGTAAAGGACGCCAGCTAAGGGAATCAAGTACGTAGGCTACTGCGGGAACCAAGAGACATAGGAGCACATTGGTAGCTGAATTGCTTGTAGGGTGAATTCAGTCTCGATACAGTCCAGTCCGAAGTCTGAGAGTAGGCTAGCGTCTGTATACCGTTCATACTGAGGGTGTTCACATATGGACGAGGTCCCGGGGTTTTTCTGCTAGGTTTGCAGTTTCCTCGTTAACAAAATTCTGGTGTCTTGCATTACTTTTCCCTTCCGCATTATATTATCTCTGATCTATATAATAGAAGTAATTGCAAGTTTGTTGATTCATAACCTTTTAGTGAATCCATCTCTATTGAGATTTACGAGAACTACATTCTTGTTAGGGTTCGGTTCTTTGAACTATACTCAGGTTGTTGTTTGAATATTGATTTGTGAGATCGTTCAAACAACCATAGTCAACTAGGTTCACGAAAATAAAAAGTTGGTGGTATATCTCGGTATCCTCGCTTTTTCAGTTGGTATCAGAGCCGGCAAACACCTTGCAAAGGACGTAACTGTCTGTGTTTGACGCTTTCGTGAACTATGGCCTTACCAGGATTTAATTATAACAAGTGTTTGGGAATTTCCAAAATAACTCCTAATTCTGGAACTTCATCTTCTAAACCAACACTTGAAAATTCGTAAGAGAACCAAGAAGATCTCTCAAGCCTTGTTGAGAAACTTCGCTCTGAACTTAGAAACGTGAGCAATGATTACCTACTGTGTACGGAGGAGTTAAAAGATTCATTGAATCGAGAACGCACACTATCAGAAAACTTGAAGAAAAGAATATTGAATTCAATACACTTCTTCATGATTATACTGAATCCAGGGAAAACCATATCTTCTCTTGAAGGTTCCATCAACGACTTAAAAACTCGTGAAACAGAACTTTTAACAGAAATTATCAATCTTCAAGAAGTTTGCAAAGAAACCATCTGCAAACTCATGAAAACTAATGATGAATGCTCAACCCTTAAGAAGGAAAATTCTAAACTCAACGGAATTATTACTTCTGAGGAATCTTTAAGAGATCCCAACAAAAACTCTGGTAAAGACATCTTTCTGTCTTCCTCTAATAATTCAATTCATGTTACTTCTCCTTCAGTAATTCGAAACAATTGTATGAGGCTTCACAATCGACGAAGCAAATTACTTTGCGATCATTATGGAAGAAGAGGGCATCTATTGTCAGAATGTTCCTTTAGAAGGAATCAAATTGACAAACTTCGGATAACGCTAGCTCATGTTGCAAATGAAGTTTCATGTCTATCACTCATAACAATGAATTCAAGTCTGAAAAGACAAGATTCATGGATAACTGGCAGTATCTACCACTTAGACCTAACACGCCTAGATGGAAAGAAAGAAATATTGGTTCACATAAACACCGTGCTCCAGGGTGGATTCCAAAAGGAACATTGAAGAATCATCAGATGGATCCTGACTTTCAAGGTTACAGAAATTCAGCACAGATTCATGAGACAACAAGGGATCATTCTACTCCTCCAATGTATGAGCTAACGAATCATTGCTTCAATGAGCATAATCTTGCTCATTTTTCTTCAAATTGATTAATTTAAATATATCATAAGGGAAGCGTTTAGATAAACGCAATGATCTGGTCTTTTGCTATATAACCTCTATGACAAATAAACAATCATTATTTCTAACAAGGAAACAATAATCCATATCTCTTAAATTTGTTGAACAATGCTCGAAGGAGATGTTTCCACGCTCAATTGGTTATGTGACCAATTGTCCTGATGGTATATGATAAAGTATCATAGTTGTTTCCCTACACCCACTCAAGTGTCTCCTTCTTATAGTGAGCCAATACTAAAATATCAAGATAAGGGTGTAATCATGTCTTGTATGAGTCCAAAATGTAATGACTCGACATGAACGTCAACAACCTTGTGCACAACCTCTAGAAATCCCCCTGCCTCTGGCTCCTAAGGAAAGAGTCGAGAACAGGATCCATGAGATCTTCTAGTTGATTAGTGCAAAGGATTATGCAATGAAAAGTTATCATCATATCGTTGACATAAGTAAACTTAATCGAGATTGATGATTTGTCAAGGAAAGGGTAATGTAGTAAAATTACTTGATCTTTCCCTTTTAAAAGCACGTTCGGAAACCGACCTATGAGGATGTATATATATAATCTCTTGTTAATATCTCATGATCACCTGTCAAGATGAATCAAACACTTGGTAAAAATTCTTCTCACAATATCATCTTCATTGATGAAGACATGAACGAAACTTGTGAAAATCGCTCAGCTAATTCTCTTGCAATTAAGGCTTTGTCTCAAAGATGCAAGAAATCTGAAGAAGAAATTGCAGAATTAAAACTGCTTCTTACCAATTCTACCCAAGAGCAAACTAGGTTTCAGAACAATCAGAATAGTCTGATCAGAAATCAAGAAAAACTGCTAAGCTTGGGATACAAAAACTGAGAATTTGTTAAAATTGTCAATAACAAGGTTGATGTTATAGCAACTCAACACAATGTTGAAACCCTTAAAAAGGTCTTCAACATTGGGTGGGCATTCAATGAAGGAGTTCGTGAAAGGCTTGAAGAAACTCCCTTGAATCAGGTCTGATTCTCTTTTGCTTAGCATAGTTAACTCCTTATCAAAAAGCTTTTGTCTTTTCCTTAGGGTTTGGGTAATCACTATGCTATAAGTAGTCATCTTTTGAGTTAAGCATGATTTGCTTGTACTACTTCCATGTTTTGTTTTTCATCAATTAATCGAGGTTATTAAATTAAAATCTTAATTGATGATTGCAATGCTTGATCTTAATTGATTATCTTTATGAATGTATTACAAAACCGTGAACTTGGTTTTTTAGCCATACTGGGTAAAGCAGTTCATGATAGATTATCAAAATCCATGCTTCTGACTCTTATGGCTAAAAGGAGACGATTTTTAATAATAAGGTACCTCGTACGTAGACTACAATGTTGAACTCCGCTGGATTAAATGTTGTACCTTTAATTCTTAGTCTTACAACCACTAGGAAGGGGTAACCTAATGTTTTCTCTAAAGGCGATGGTTGACCGAAACTCTCTGAGAAAGTAGGAAGATTAAACCTTGAATTCCTATTTGACCGTAACTGGCTAGGAAAGAAAAACATATCTACAATTTCACTTGTGAAAATTGTACCCAAGAATTTATTCTAAAACCTTGCTTGGGAAGGTAGTCGCGTTGTTCCTTATGGAATGACACATTATGGGGGAGAGTTCTTTTGAACTTGTGCTTCGTGGTAATATCTTTTTGGGGAGTGCGGCTGTGGAATCTACGAGAGAATTGCATCTTTTATCTCTCGTTTCAGGTATGTTTACCTTTGTCTACATTGATTATTGCGATTTTATGAGGATTCCAATATTTCTTTTCTTTGTCTATTTTATGACAAAAAGGGGGAGAAATCTTGTAGTAAGGGGGAGTAAAATCTTTCTATCTACTACGACAATTGTCTACGGCATTGTCATAGGGGGAGTAAAATCGATGTGCTGCTTGTCATGACATAACAAAAGTTAGTATATTGAGTAAGGGGGAGAACATATCAAATTGTGTAGTATCTTGAAGCATCGATGCAATATGCTTACAAGTTTTACATACTACTCAATTGCATAACAAACTCTTGTTGGACTATGTCCTTCTAGAAACCAGGATGTGTGGTGACTTTGAGTTTGTTATCTCTACCTTGAATCTTCGCTTGCAGGGAACACTCTTATCTGAAGACGCTGAAGATTACAAGAAGATCAAGTACATTATGGTTAGGTCTAAAGATTTTACTTTTTGAATCTATATGTAAGATTGGTTTTTGTCATTAAAATTGACAAAGGGGGAGATTGTTACAGCATTGCTCAGTTGAACCCACTGATGTTGCTATCTCAAGTCAGTTGTCAAGTTTATGAGACAAAAACACAATCCTTGATAAGTTTACTCTACAACCTCGGACTAGGATAGTTTTAGGTAATCGAGACGAAGACTGATGAAGACGAAGACCGGAGCTTACTACTTGATAAATCATAACGTCCTCGCTGAAGGTTAGAAAGGTTTTTCCTTTCCGTATCGTTGTTACCATTTATATCATACCAATAGTCTATGATGTTGTTTATATAATCCGAAGGTATTCTAGGATTTTCGCCTTTGCATTTGTCACACTTCTGCTAATATGTATAGGTAGAGTATGTTGAGTTGTCTCTTGAAATGACCCCAACGGTGAACGAGTTCATGAACGCGTGCATGTGTTGCTTTTGGCATTTCATAGAACGATCTAATTCTGTATGAACGCGTTCATGAACCCGTACATACAATTTCAAGAATTCTCCTGAATTCTCCTGAACTCTATTGACTACTCTATGAACGCGTTCATATAAGCCATGCGAAAACTTCCAACTCCATATCTTGAAGTTTTCGGTCTAGGCATGATTAGTTCTCGGACTTGTCATTAATCGGCCCATGGAATTCAACAACTTAATCCAAGCGATGTTCAAACAAAGTATTTGGACCAGAAGTGGCAAAGCGATGTCCAAACAAGCATTGGACCAGAAGTCGCGAACCTTCAAACAAGGTTGAGTCTTCTTTAACTTTTGGCTTAGTCCAAAGTTCTTAGAAGATTGAGAATGGGTAATCAAGCTATGGACTTTCCTAGTTCCGGAACTTGCTTGAGCCCTACTCACGGTTGCTTAAACTTTAAGCAAAGTCTCCCTTGGTGATCACTATAAATAGATGACCTTATGCAAGATACAATCTCAATCCTCTACACATCTGTGTATCCTTGCATAAAGGTTGGTTGTCATCTCGAAGTCCTTTAGGACTACGACTATTGAAAGACTTCACTTGAGGATCCTGAAGCACAGGTCGGAAGTCAAATTCCATCTTGTATCTTGGGTCGATTGAATACTTTCAATCTTATCACGACCAAGATTTGATAGAAACTTCGTAAGGTAGATCTTGTATCGTAAACCCTAGAAGTTCCCAAACGCAAATTCGCGAACTAGGTTTCATACTAAGTTCGTCTCGCGTTTGGAGGTAAAGTTGTCTGGGCTAGATCAATAAGCCCTATTCAACATATCGATTTCTATTAACCTTGACTTTAAGTCTAAAGGAAATCACAATCGTATTCTTGTTTGATTACTTAGATAATTTTAGGCGTCTTGTTAGAGGCAGGGTAGCGCTAGTCTTCACGAAGGGAAGTGGAGCAACTCCTAGGCCTGTAAAGGACGTCAGCTAGGGGAATCAAGTACGTAGGCTACTGCGGGAGCCAAGAGGCGTAGGAGCACATTGGTAGCTGAATTGCTTGTAGGGTGAATTCAGTCTTGATACAGTCCAGTCCGAAGTCTGAGAGTACGCTAGCGTCTGTATACCGTTCATACTGAGGGTGTTCACATCTGGACGAGGTCCCGGGGTTTTTCTGCTAGGTTTGCAGTTTCCTCGTTAACAAAATTCTGGTGTCTTGCATTACTTTTCCCTTCCACATTATATTATCTCTGATTTATATAATAGAAGTAATTGAAAGTTTGTTGATTCATAACCTTTGAGTGAATCCATTTCTATTGAGATTTACGAGAACTAAGTTCTTGTTAGGGTTCGGTTCTTTGAACTATACTCAGGTTGTTGTTTGAATATTAATTTGTGAGATCGTTCAAACGACCATAATCAACTAGGTTCACGAAAACAAAAAGTTGGTGGTATATCTCGTTATCCTCGCTTTTTCACTGCTACATCCCAGACCGAAGTCTTATAGTAGGCTAGTGTTTGTGGATAGTTTGTACTGTGCGGTTTTCTATCTGGACGAGGTCCCGAGGTTTTTCTACCGTTGTAGTTTCCTCGTTAAAAAAATTTCTGGTGTCTTGTGTGCTTTACTTTCCACATTATATTCTTTGATTATATAATTAAAGCAAACACAAGAAGTACGTTATTAATAACCTGATCGTTGTCCCCAATCCATCCATTGGATTTACCAAGACCTTGTCTTGTGTCGGACTGATCCTTGAGATCCAAACTCAGGCTACAGATTTGGATATTAATTTTTGAGATCGTCCATATCTGACCATAAGACTCACGAGCCCAAACGAAAAGTTGGTTGTATTTCGGTACCCCTGCTTTTTCAACCCCATATGCAATCGAAAGGGTATGATATTTTTTTATTGTATGTGCAAAGTTTGATTTAGGGTGTAACCTCTAAACATGCCAAACAACCCCCTATAAGTAATACCCCCTCAAGGGTACTCTCTCTCACAACCAAACCGAACAAACATTTACCAAAAGTCTAGACTTCAAAAATATTTCCTAGTTCATAAACAAAGGTGTTTTAAGTAAGCACAAATGAGGGTTGGATCTATTCGAACTACAACTGCCAACTCGATATGGAGGAAGCAATGGATAATTTCACCAACACAATTGTTGAATGCTTATTTTAGCATGACCCGGATCACCATAGAATAGGTGACGCTTTCATTCTATTATAATTTCACCAACACAAAGTTGAAATACACGATGGTTGTTTGAAAACATTGATCCTAACCATGTAAATGTTTCATAAATTGCAGGTGCTGAGAATGGCTATATGGATTCCTAACAGTTAACGGATATGTCATATGAATTCACAATCAACTGAATTCAATGGCTAGTCCAGGGGTTAAATGTCATGGTTTGCGCTAACATACAAACTGCCCAGATTTTGGGGATCAGTCCCATAAGGTGCGTTTTGGAATAATGAGAACGTGCAAGACTCACGTGTTTTTATGTGTGCATGTTCATGCGTAAAGAGAGATCGTAAATCTTGCATCGCATTGTGGACAAGAGCCCACCGCATAATGTCATCGGATATTTACCAAGATAAACTATCGTTTGCAATAGTGTTGAACCTGTAGATTTTCGTCTCTAAATAAAAAACGGTAGGTGTAAGGCAAATGGTTAGTCCCCCAACTAAAATATGTTGCGGCAAACAATATTCTTAAAGACGGTGACTCGACACCGCAAAATCGGGTAAGCACATGTATAGTGGGGAGGGAATTAGTTCCAAAATATGTATTTTTTGTAAATGTCTTAAGAAATAACTGTAGAAATATCCAATAGTTTCGCCGAGTGAATTAAAGAAAAATTGTACCAAAAAAAAAAAAAAAAAAGAATTAAAGAAATTATACACAGAAAGGGATATTTTACCAAAGTTTTACGTCTAACAGGTTGACTAATTAATTATAGAGGGCGAATCCGGAGACACTCTTAGGTAGACATTTTTCCACACTCTGTTCTGACCATAAGATCTGACCTCAATAGACGGTTAAGATGCAATTGATAAATATAAAAAATCTTTAACAACCGGTATAAGACCCGCTGTATTTCGGGTGACCCATATAATACACTGTATTATATCACAGAAGAATTAAATCGTGAGAGAGAGAGAGAGAAGAGATTAAGGAGAAAAATCATCACAAAGAAGATTTTGCAGGATGGGAAGAGATTTAGGAGTTCCATTAGCTTTCAGAGATGAGAGATCTATATATGATGTCCTTCATATTGGAATCTTGCTAAACTCCATTGGAGCTTGCCATTTAATTGTGTTTTCCTGGAATTGTTTGTATATGGCTCTTAAAAATAGAAATTACTTTACATAGTCCAGTAATGGCCATGACTGATTTGTAATCTCACAACTAATTTCTAGCTGCTTTATATTGACTGACCCTATCTTCTTTGTTTAACTACCTGGGTTGGGTTAGCTTCTTTTTGTTCTCAGCAAGTTTAAGTCTTCTTGGATTTCTAGAAAGGAGGTTCAGGTTCCTTCAAAGTTAAGAACAATATCACTAATTGATGCAAGGAAAAGAAAGCCAAAAGGAAAGGCTTTGCAAACACTCCTAATGGTCATCTTCATATCAACATATTGCTCACCCATCTATTGTTGTTCATACAGAAAATAATTGCATATCAACGGAGTAAATAACTGTAAATCAATGATTTTTCCCTAAATCAAATATACAATCACAAAATATAGAATTTTAACTTACCTAAAATAGAGAAAAGAGCAAAGAAATCGAGAAGAGAGGAGATCTGAATTTTAATATCTGAATTTTAATTACCTAAAATAGAGAAATCAGGGAGAATCGGGAAGAAAAGTTAGAATTTGTTTCTGAAAAAAAAAAGTTTAGTTTGACTAAATAGAATCATCATATGGGTCGCCCGAAATTTTTAGTTGCATCTTGACCGTCAATTGAGGTCAGATCTTATGGTCAGAACAGAGTGTAGAAAAATATCTACCTAAGAGTGTCTCCGGATCCTCCCTCTTAATTATAACATGGTAAATGAACAAAGGTATTATATTTTTTCCTACTGTATTGTTAACAGTCAGTTTGTTAGTATAACTTAATATGTTTATTTGGTTTTTATTACACACACCACTTTAGGGGTGGGACTTGGGTTGGGTCAACCCACCTAACCCGTGCCCAACCCAAACATTGGGCGGGTTGGGTTAGGTATTTCAAAATTTTGGGCAACTATGAGCATATATTTTACCAACCCGAACTAACTTGGGCAAGCACGGGTTCACATATCGCTAACCCAAGCAACCCGAAGAACCCATGGAACTATAAAACAATTTATATAATTATTATTATTAGTGGTATTATTATTATTTTTAGTATAATTTTTCATATTATTTTTCAATCTAAGAAAGAAAATTTATATTATATTATTGCATTAATTAGAATCTTAAATTCTTTGAAATTTTAGTATAAATGAAGTAAGTAAATCTAATTGTTACTTATATTTGTCATAAAATATTGATTTTAAACACGCATCATGGGCCAACCCGAAGAACCCGAGGAACCCAAGATACAAGTTGGGCGGGTTGTGGGCACACCTCCATGGGTTCCCTGGGTTCCATGGGCAACCTGGGCAAAGAATTTTTAGTACGGGCATGGCTCGGCCAAACCATCCAACCCGCCCAACCAACCCAAGTCCCACCCCTACACCACTTACATATCGCAGAACATGTTAGCACATCACATATCATAGCTGCGGTAGTCATGTGGAAATCTTTCACCCAATACAGGGTGGACGTGTGTTGCGACACTTGTCACCAATTTAGATAAAAGGGATTGAGCCACTGCCAGCAGCTGCTTAGTGTGTCATTCAAAGGGTGATTTGACCCACTGACATAACTGGACATGGAATCACCCGGTAATAACAACAAACACACCTCGATAGCAGTATCCGGCCACAAATTTATTCACCTTTAGTACATCTGCCACCTATTACCCTATTAGTTAGAGCGACCCCTACAAAATATGAATGGCCCCTAAACAGAGGCTAAAAGACAATATTAAAACACTGATGACCCAAACTTACACTAGGGAACACAAACACCCAACGGCTTATATGCAGCTCCAAAGGGTAGTATTGTTTTAACGAAAAAACCTTATGGACCGAGGGAATCTCGGTCCAAAACCCCCCTCCCCTCACATTCTCGGTCCAATTGGACCCCCCTTGCTAGACTGGGGCCTCCCCCCTCCCCTCTCATCCTCGGTTTTTTGACCGAAAAATTCGGTCTGTGCAGAAGCACTTAATCCTGCAGTTGTCTGACATGCCGTATTATTAGTGTAATATCATCAGTGGGAAGAAGTTTGGTAGATCACTGTTTGTTTTTTCAGGTAGTGTTGAGTGACCAATGTTGTAAAGGGTAGTCATACACCCAGGATACGACCGGTGAAGAAACTTAGATAACCTTCCTAAATTTGGCCCCATGAATGAGTATTTGGCCCCGTGAAAAAATAATTCCGGCGTATGTTATATAGTAAAATCGGAAAACCCCTTATAAAAGAAGACCGTTTTACCCTTTCTCAATTAGTTACTAATTAGTTGATTAGTTAGTTAATTCTGTTTATAGTTAAATTAGTTTGATTAAAGTTAAGCTATATAGTTAGTAGAAAATCATTTGAGTGTGTTTATAGTTGTAAAGAAGAAAGAGAAAAAGGTGGGAAAACTTTGAAAAACTAGGGTTTTGTGAAAATGGTGAAAGAATATACCGATGATGAAGCCTCTTGTTAGGGCATTGTCCGGTCAAACCCACTAGCGTTGGTATGTCAAGCTAGTTGTCAGTTTTAGGTGTCAAAACTCAATTCTTGATTTAGCCTACTAGAGTTTAGATTTCGGAA
>JAJJMA010195841.1:0-14554 GCA_023529015.1 Papaver nudicaule | reverse complement strand
ATCATGCTGATCTTCATCCATTATTTGCTGAGTACAACTTGCTTGTGAGGATGAACCTTGATCTCTAGTCCTCTTACCTCTTCTAGCAGTTGAAGGTCCAGCACTATCTGAGCTATAAGTATAGATAAATGTTGAAACCTGATGACCATCTTCTGGGATACGGAAAGCTCTTTTTGCACTGTTTCTCCTCATTCTGTAACCTTTTTTTGCAGGATTGTTTAATCTAGGATGAAGAACCTCACCAAAATCCTCACCAAATTTAAACATGTAGCCGTCAATGATTTGAACATGACGTTTTTCTCTTCACATTCATTCTCATTATGTTCAGAGATTAGACAAGCAGGACAAAGCTTACGTGGTTGTTTTTGAAAATAAATATGAAGCCATTGTGTAAACTTTGCAGCATTTTCAGCTAAGATGCCTCGTAACATAGGATTAGAAACAGTAAATTCAATAAGTGCACTTACATAGTTGACATCAACAGGGTTACCATATTCAGGTTCTAGCTTGATGACTCTCCCCACTATATTAGCAATTTGCCAGCACACTTCACGGTTGAGAAATTCCGGAGGAAGCTTCTTCATATCAATCCAATACTGTTGAGAGGTGAAATCAATAGTACTAGGATCAATAGTTGGATTCCATTCTTTGAGAACAATCAGATAACCATCAAAATTATATGGTTGAAACTTTAAGACTTCATTATACTCTGTCCAGCTATAGAGGTGTAAAGGTTGGTGCCTCTTTGCCTAGCTTGAATATGACTATGCCCCCATGCCATTGTAGCTTCAAGTTCTACTTTACCTATTGACATAGGTATTTCACTCAAGATTTTGCCAATATAGTTTTTTTTTCATGTTCTTTCACACCCTTACTAAGCTTAATATGTGGGTAACTTATTACTCTCCTAATTTCAGACTCTTCATCTAAATTGGTAGTACGAAACCTACCAATTAGATCAGAGACTTGACCACAATAGTTATCAGACATGATAGTGTAGGTAGTTGATAGAAGAAATGTGAGTGTGATGAGAACCAAAAGCCAGAGAAGGTACCAATTTATAGTGCAAGAACATGCAAAAGCAAGCTTACGTGTTTGAAAATGCCGTGATAAAATTTTCTTTTTCTGTAAAAGCTGAAGCTTGTGAATCTGTGAAATTGCTCTATAGTTGACACCCAATTGATGCGGTACTTGCGTCGTATGATAATTGGGAGAATAAAGTGGTATATCAGATTGTTGTAGAGGTTGAACTTTGTGAAGTTGAGATTTCTTTCTACACTTGACACCAAATTGATGATTTACCCGCGTCATCTGATAATTGGGGGAAGAGAAGGGTGTAGCAGATCGTCTTGAGTGACTCATCTCCAACCTATCAAAATCAGGGAACCAATGTTTGACAACCAACAACCTATCTCAGGGAATCAGAAGATAGCACTACCTTCTTTTCATTTAGAGAAAAAACCAAATACTATGCGTACATTAAAGGTAAACAGAAGAAAAACAAAGGACAGTAGCAAATAAAGAAATTGCTACCAATAGAAACGAAACAGAAAGAAAACTTCATATGGGAGAGAAGAGAGATCGAAAGAAAGAAAGTTAACGAAGAATCAGAAAGAATTATAGCAGAATCAGAAGAAATTTGAGAAAAATTTTGCTGAGTCAGAGCCGATTCACAGTGAGTCGCCTAGTCAGTCGCACCTTCCAGAAGAGAGAGCCTATAACATTTTCAACTAAATATATATGTCCATTAAGTTCTACTTGAGTGGGCTTTTTTGATATCATTGAATTTTTGCCCGGAACCCCTAAACAGCCCTTACAAGAAAGGGAAAGTAACCCTTTCACATTTCTCGAAGTTTCCGTCTCCACAACAACACCCATTTCTTCCTGAAACCCTAATTGTCATCTTTTCTTCTGCCATTAAAACACTCTGTAAATCATTTGGGTTTCAAATGGGGAACTTCAACATCCTTCCAACAGATATCATCTCCAACATTTTAACACGTTTACCTATTGAATCAGTTCTGGCCTGCAAATTAGTCTCCAAAACATGGAATACCGTCGTTAGCTATAAATCTTTTGCTCAATCTCACTTGAATCACTGCCTTGAAAATCTTGATTCTTCTGGTGGTTCTGGTAAGTTCATTTTCTTGTTATTGAATAATGTTAAAAATTAATGTTCATTTTCATTATTTAGAATATAATGTTGCCAATTCTTCAGAGGAACCTTTTCATAGAGTTACAAGAGTGAAATTAAACCCTACACCATTTGTTTATTACAATATTATCGGTTCTTGCAATGGTTTGGTTTGTTTAAATGAAGGCCATAGTAAGGGACCTGTTTATATATGTAATCCGATTACCAGAGAATGTGTATTTCTACCTGAGTTGAAGAAAACATTTGGCCGTGGCCAAAAGATTGTCGATGGATTTGGTTATATTTCATCGAAGAATGAGTACAAGGTAGTGAGAATGTATAAATTGTTGAAAGAACCCAATTTTGTATGTGTTGAGGTGTACACACTTGGAAGTGGAGAGGGATGGAGGAACATAGGGAAGAAACTTGAAAAAGACTTGGATTTGTTTATCTATACGCTTGGTGTGCTTTGTAATGAATCCCTGTATTGGGAGCTTAGAGATGGCAATATTGGGCTTTTGATTTGGCTAATGAAATATTTTTCGAATTACCTAAACCTTTTCCCGCTTCGTGGGGTTTTCAACTTGGGGTTTTGGGGGATCATTTGTCGGCTACCCACTATGATAAAGATTCCCATAGTTGGGATATATTGCTGTTGAAGAAAAAGGAAGATGGGTCATTGAATTGGATTAAAGAGTTCAGTGTAAGCCACATGGGTCCACGTGAATCACTTGTTCGTACGTGTAGGGGTGCAGATCTATGTCGTTCATGGACAATTGTCTACACTCATGACCTGAATTCTCCATCTCCAAAAGTGCTTGTGGATTTTGGTGAAGATAAACATATATTCCAAGCAATCCCACATATGAACACCTTGGTTTCCTTAAAAGCATTAGGAGAAGAAAATACAAAATCAATGGAAACTATTGATGTAGCAAGAGAGGTAGTTGATAGAGAGGCCAAAAAAGATGAGGAGAGAGAAGCAGTCGTACGCTTTTCACCCTCCCTAATATTTTCTTCTTCAAAACCGCCTTTTCTTCAGTCAAATCTGCCTAGATCTAGTCAAAACCACTATTTTTCCTCCAATACCACCCCTTTTTTCACCCAAATACCACTTATTTTCTCTCAAAATTCTGCATCTTCAAAGATTTCTCTGAACTCCTTTCTCTTCTAATCTATTTTATCCTACTTTTCATTTCTTCTTTCTCTAAGTTCTTTCCTTGGTCTTCTATGATTGTTTCCGTGAATCTTTTTAGTTCTCAGATCTACTACTTTGCTTTCCTTCCTCCTTAGTTTGTTGTCTGATTTCTTGTGGCTTTAGCCATCATACTGTTAAGTTTCGTAGTGATGGAGATTTACTGGATCTGTGATTTATTCGACCATCTAAACCTCAATACCACTACCCAGAACTTTGCATCAATGTTTTCTATTGAGATGGTTTATCTCTGTAACTTGTTTGATGGGCTTAGTATTTCCGGTAAATCTAATAAAGATATTCAGGTCGGGGCTCATAATTTTCACAAGTTTGTTGATTCTGAAAGTTCAGATGATTTTATCACCACCGGCAAGGATCTCGAAATTGCTAACTGTATTCAGGTGGCCAACGGTAATATCTCCGATGAGCTAGGTCTCAGTCAAGTCAAATATTCTGACTGTTTCTTTATCCTGCTACTTTTCATCAAGATTTCTGAGAATCACATTTCGACTCGCCAGGTAAAGCTTGATCTCTATCTGTTCTATAGGGAGAATTGTAGTATTAATCCTAAGATGACTAAGAGCTCTAGTTGTTTGATTTTAAGAAATGGTCTTACTGCTGGTACCTGGTTCAAAGAAATATCTCATCAGATTATGCTTGATTACTATTTGTTCTATCATAACTGGATTGGTATTCTCTGTTTGGGATTTATAGGAGATGTTGGTCAGCGTCTTATTTGTTTGGAAGGTTATTTTTCATGGAATCATTTTAAGGAATATTTGGACAATGATCTACCTTTCTACTTAGTCTTCCAGCTTAAACATTTGGATCTATACATTGGTGTTCATATCACACTTTTGCTAGATATGCCTCGTCGTCAGACCTTTAAATCAGGTCTTACCAGAAACGGGGTTTGGGCAGTAAGTTTATATATCTGGTATAACTGTGGTTTGCATCCTGTTGATGATCTCAAGGGGATTGTGTGGATGTTTGAAGGATATTCTGTTTGTTCTTGGCAAGTGTTTGATTCTAGTTTTACCAAGCTCTTTTTTTCCAATCAGTTGGATCCCTTTAGCAATGTGGTTGTTTATTGGGTTGTTTCTTGTTTTCTTGTTGAATATATCCTGACTTCAAGACCTAGAAGTCCTTCATCTTTGGTGAGGGCCTGAGAAGTTTTCTTATATATGCGAAAATGTGTATGTGAGTGGATAATTTCTGCAATTGGCAAGGAGATTAAAATTCTGTTGTTTGGAGGGAGCTGGTATTCTCTGGTTAGTCATCCTTCTCCTTCTTCTGATGAGGAGATTGATGAACCCAGCGCTCTGTCGCAAGCATATCCACGTCTTGAAAGGGTCTCCAATGGTGGTTCTTGTTCCTCATGATCGGAGTGGGTCTGATGAAGGTCGTGCAATTTCGTATGTCTCTTCTTTAGTACTTGACCGTTTTTCGAACAATTTTATGTCCTCCTGGCGGCATTCCTTGGCTCGACATCTTATCCGGTTTTATAAGTATTACCTTAATTATTGTAATTTCTTTTTTTGGTTTTTATTTTTTTGTTCTGGTTCGGCCTCCAGGTTAGTGTCTACTGACTGTGAAGGCTTATTTGTAACCTTCGCTTATAAAAAAAAAAGAAAAAAAAGAGAGAGGTAGTTGATGAGCTAGTGTCCGACCATGAGAAGAGAATGAAACGAGTGCAAATGCAAAGACGAATGCAAATGTGTGTGCAATAGTAGGAAGGAGTATATCTGCACTTAGCTACATTTAATCTGGTAATTATCTTGGTGAATGGTAGGTTCTTGCATAATTGCTATTCATGTATACTGGTTTTTATTTTTGAGTTTCCAAATTGTAGATTAGCCATCTTGCTTGACTAGTTGCTTCTCTTTTATCGCCGTCGACTAATATTAAATTTTAGTGTGGTACTTTACTTTCATAGCTACTTTTACATTTGGTGATGGAGTTTCACAGTGGAGTAAAATTACAACTTAGAAGCACACAGCACCATCAGCAGTGCATCACCTTATACAGTAGCAAAATGATTTGTCTGTTGTAGCTAGGTATTATGTGTCTCATATGACCCAGCTTATCCAAGATAGCTAGGTAACTTCTAACATGATTTATGGTCCTGCACTACTTTGTCTGCAATTAAGCTAACTGTCGTCTCCACGACAAGGTTCTACTTCAATTGTAACTAGGCTCATTGCACCATATTACTTGGAATTAGAACAAATGATGTTTCTGTTGACAATGTGGATTTGGATGTCTGCTTAATACTGTAGAATTCTTGTTTTTTAGTCGTACTGATTTATGCTTACGAACTTAGTGGTTAAGTTAAAGGCTTGCGTTCATCTAACATTATGGATTGAGTTGTGAATATTGTTAGAATCTTGAGCATCTCTCTTGAAATCACTTGTCTCCAATCTCCATCCATTTTGAGTTTTCCCTTTTTGACTGTTTCTTTCAAGGCCTAAAAACTTTGAAATATCTTGCTTCATTAGAATGGTTGTGGCTTTGTTCAGCATCGTTACAAGCCACCAATCACCGCAATATCGCCCTCCTTATTATCTATACTATTACTATCCAGTCAAGTTGGTAGGATAGTTTTTTTTTTTTTTTCTAAATTTGTTTCCTCGGATATATAAAGTATAGTAGAAACTCTTTAAATTAATACTCGTTAAACTAATAATCTCTCTAAAATAATAGATTTCGGTGATCCCAATTAGGCTTGGACAAGTTAAAATTTAACTCGTTAAATTAATAATCTTTTTAAATTAATAAATTTCTCCGATTCCAAGGCTATTAATTTAAAGAGTTTCGACTGTATTTGTATAGATCCCACCCAAGCAGACTTGGGTCAAATCTTGCAAGTCTGTTCAGAAGACAGAGTTGAGCAGTAAGAAAAGAAAACGCAATCCCATCTACATCGTGCGTTGTTGTAGTCTGCCTCTAGTGGTAAAGCTGGGCCTGCAAAATCGTTTTTTTTTTTGGTTCGAGGAATTTTCTGATTCTTAATAGAGATGATTTTAGCCGGAATGAGGGGCGGTTAACGGCATACATATCATACAAGCTGTTACTTCAACAATTAGACCAACAGCAGTAAAATCGTTTTTGAGATTAAGATAACTCCGACAGGCTACCAAAATATACTAGATTACCGCATGCGGTGGGGGCCGACCAAAGAAATTACATATGTTAGCCACTATTATATTCGTTCCTAAGATCTTCTACCACGTTTCTTGGTCACACATTTAGTAACGCTTTTACCGTTCCATAAAAATACCGGTAATCCATTACCGGACCCCGCAACTTCGTCTTCTTCACCCAATGGATGAATCGAAAACAGAGCATTCAGGATCCGAATCATTTATCGTTTGATGTATTTAATGGTTATTAGGGACAACTTTTATATGTTTATATAGTATACTCTCAATTTCTTTGATTATGTTGATTTTTTTTTCTTGGAATATTCCTTGTGACAGACAGAAATACAAAAACCCATCACATATAAGGACTCCCTTCCAATTATGCACAACAACAACCAAGAGATTTGAGGTGATCGACGACATTCATTTCAACTATGCAGAGAACAGATAACATTTGCATTTCAATACCACAGATCCTTAGTACAATGAAAAATTACAAATATATGTATCTAGAAAATCAAAAATAAACTGGAATAGAAATTCAACGTCTCAGATGCTGGATGACATTGATTTTTTCTTTTATTAATACAATTCGGTTTCTTTATCAGATCTCAACGCTGTACGCAAGAACCATTGGATGATGAGAAGAACTATCAAATGCTTGTTTTGGATGGAGAGTGATGTATACAAGCATTTGGTAGTTTTTCTCTCCATCGAATAGTTCTTCAACGATCCCAATAAAGCCAGAAGAGCACTAATCTCATGAAAATTTTAAAGAGAATCTCCTCTTTCTCCAACTTGGTACGTCGGTCTTACCATGAGAGGAGGAGAGGAAGGCTACTTTATTAATATAAGTTCTAAACCCTAACTTTTTCCTAAAACCCTAATTAGAAACCCGAATATGGCCCACTTGTATATACTAAAATTATACTCCAAGTTGGCCATAAGATCCTCAAAATATTGGGATTCATCTTAAATTACCACCGGGAACCAGAACCAAAACCAGCAGTCGTGAATTGGAACGGCGGCATTAAGCTACATAGTGGGTTCCGGTTCTAGATGAGGCACCTAAAGAAAAGTCAATTTCCAATTCCAGAAACACAGCAGGAACAACAAAAAAAAATATTACACAGTTTCCCGCAGTCAATCACTAGTTACTGCTGACTGGCTGAATTACCAAGTACTATTGCAATGTTTACTTTTTCTTCAACTACAACTCCAGCAGACCTCATCTTACGGAGACATTGGACATCTCCCTCTCTTCTTTTTTGCCCTCTTGTGTGTACTGAGCTTTCTCTTTGCCACTTTCAAAGCACGCTTATCTTTCCCAACCTAGAGAAGTTCAGTCATCCCTTTCTCATAAGGAGCAAATCCAGCAACCTCTCCGATCAAGCCCCCAACAAAGAGGACTCCTTGGTTTCTGTAAGCCAAATACAAATGCATATCAGCATTTCATCCACTCAAAGGCCAGCAAGTTTATCCACATACAACCGTTTACTTGAACAATTTCGATAAAAAACAGTCATAATCATGCTAATTCAGCGACAAACCCAGATAACAGTAAAATCATACTAATTCAGCATTCTGATTACAAACAAAGATGGGTTGGAATACTTACACCTTTTTCTAGATGATGGGCGTGGAGTCCGCTCCTTCGTTGTAACAGTGTGTCCTTTGTTTAAACCCATAAAGAGGCCACTCTTCAGCTGTGGTGGAGCCGTGGAGCCATTACTAACCCCTGTTACTAAAGTCCATTTTTGTCAAGTCTCTGAATAACGGTAATATGAACAGATAAAACTGTACTAACAATCTAACATCACTCAGCAATAACATATTTTTGGTTTTAAATCGATTCACTAACAACACTTTTTCTGTTTTAAACGAAACAAAATGAGGGCAGACAAAAATATATGTATCAGGGAGACTCGAACCTAGTTCGACTAGATTGTAACAAAAAGAAAGGTTTTGGAGGCCACTGTGTTGTCAGGGCCAGGTTTCTACTCACTACCAAACACACTAAAGCTGTCTTATCACATAATCTTCAACCGCCAGCAAGAGCAGTGGTATACATTACATTATATGCATTTCACAATTTAACGACTAAATTGACATTCACATCAAACAATCAAAAACACCATACGCAAGAAGTACTAACTTCCAGTAGTTCCAACAATACAATACTCTTAAGAAAATTCAATAAAACCCCTATACTAATAGAACTAACTTCTCATGATAGCTTGACTTAAAAACATAGGATGCACAATAACCCACCGGTCCACCACTAAAGTGATTGAGGTAGTCGGAATTTTTAATTTGTAATTGTCTAGATAAGGATTATCAGGCTAAATCTAGTAAAGTCCAAAATACAATATTCTACAGGAAACCAGAGTTTGCTAAGGTCGGTTGTAAAGTGACATAGCCAAGTTATCTAGAAATTTCAAGGGAGTGTCCTAGTCAGTCATGTAATGCCTATAAATAGGAAAGTCTAGTTTCATTCGTATTTCAGCAACAAACATCGACAAGGGTTAAAGTTAAGAGAGTGAGTGTTTAATAGGCAAGTCTAATTTCTTTCGTGAGAGCTTTAGGAGCTCTGTACTGTGACAAACTCTGTACATCAATAGAGTACTGCGGTTCCATGCTATCGTTCCATTTTGCTGCCAGAGTACTGCGGCAACATCTCCTACCACACTGCATTCCTCTGAGCTTGGTGACTTGCTCTGAAATCCTCCTCTTTGTTTAATCTCACCTGTTTGGTTGCATGATAATATAATATCAAACCAACACTTGCTCTGGCTGACTCAGCACTGAACATGATAACAGTCTATGATGGTCTTGAGTTTAGCTATGAAGACAAGAATATCATATCTGATCACTAATAGCCTAGTCGGATTTCTATTGCGCACTTAGTGGTAAAGTAGACAGCAAGCTAAATCCAGAAACTCAAAGATGATCTATATACACACATCAAATACAAGCCTAACTAGAGCACTATATCCCCCCATCTAATCCGTCCGCGGTTAGTGTGTCCTTGGCTGTTAACAATATTGTGGTCTTTTAAGCATCCTTACACACCAAAGAAAAAAGTAAGTTATTCACACAGTTGGCAAAATAGAATTTAACACTATATCATCATCGATAACATACAGAGATCGTTCAGATCTTTTATTATTTCAAAGAGCCAGATGGCATTGCTGTGAATGGTTAACATGTTCTGAACTCTATGTTACAGGAATTGAAAAGATTCTTTTCAAATTAAAACAAGAACAAATTAAGCACGAAAGAGATATACCAGTCAGGAACAGGTATCAGATTCCTTGACAGCATTGGTGATATTATCCAGTATCATCAGCATCCATTACAGCAGCGAAATCCTTCCATTTAAACAAATACTATTTATTGTTAGAGGGTAAACCATGTAATAACAATATTGGGTTTTGGCCTTACCAGTACCACTACTACAGTATATGTCAAAGCTTCAACAAAAAATTTGGAAGTGTTCCAGTTAAAGGTTTTAGAACTCAATGAACTTGCACCAGCTTCAAAATATGAAGGGACATTCACTCATACAGGAATATTTAGATGTAAGCTTGAACGCACAAAGTACAACTGCACACCACCAACAGATACTATTGTGTAAATCAGAAGTGATTCGGAGAACAGGTTCTCATGTTAAAATGTTACTAGCAGGGGGAACGCAATGCATATCAAGAGAATTGGCATATAGCTAATATGTTAAAGAGAAGCAAATGCCGGAAACACAATGTAAAGTATGAGCTATCAAGAGCTCTGACAGTCTACATCACACTGATCATGTCTCACTAAATGAATACGAAATAGTAAATAGCTCACAATGGTATACCTTCACTAGCTGTAAGGGTAGAAAATACCTATCCGATATAAAAGCATCCTAGATGAGCTGTTGTATAAAAAGAATGCAGCTGAGATGTCCTGGATCAGTGAGTAACAAGACAGGCGACATAAGGATCAGCGAGTAAGGTACCAACGAGTAGGATATCAGCGAGCAGGGTTTCAACGAGTGAAAGACCTATCGCCAATAGTTAGGTGATAATTAGGTGAAATTTAGGTGAGCATTTAAGAAGTCAGAACGGATACATTGTCAGGTTGACTGGTTGACCCAGTGGAAGATACGTCGCCAACCTTATCTCCAAGGAAGATTCTCTCGTCTATGTTTGTTACGTATGGAATGAGCTCGCCGATGTATATGTGTCGGCGAGTCATGACAAATAGTGTCAGTCTAACCTTGTTTGTATTAGCTGTTTACCACTATGTAAAAGGTCTATAAATAGTGAACTAACCTACTGAGAAAGGGGTTGGAGACATTTGGGATTGGTCTGGAGAGAGGAAAAGTATCCTACTTGCTCTCTACAGCCCAAGACTAAAGTTAGGGTTCTTGCTTAAGGAACAAAACATAAAGATTAGCAAGGTAATGAAGTGTTGTAATCATACTTATATAGTGGAATCCTTGGATGTAGTCCTTACTCATGGGCGAACCATCTAAATCATCTTGTCAAGTATCTCTAACTCTTATCTCTTTTACATGCTTTATGATTGTTGATGCTTATTTTGGGTATGATTGGGTGTATGTTGAAGTATCATATTTGGGTGTACTGTGTGAGATCTGACCATCGGGATTTTACACAGTTACACTAGCTCTGGAGCTTCTTCCTCATACTCGGTCACAAACTTATCCAAGAACGACTCCTTGGACATGCACAAAAGTGAAGTTATCCGAATTTGATCCTTACGAATGATACCCTTAGAGACTAAACTTCGATAAACTGAACACCTGGGTTTAATCCTATTCTCCAAGCTATAATTCAACACCACTGGGAATCTTGCAATAAGCAACGGACTTATATCCATTTGATTCACAAGGTAATCCATTGTCACTGATATCTTCTTCTCAGAGTGCCGCATACACTGAGGATGTAACACAAATGCGAATTGAATTTGTTCTTCTGACCAACCCCATTTCCTATAAGCATTCAATTTCGTCTCCCAAGTCGATTTAGTCATCCCCTTGAGTACCTGAATTGCACTAAGAAATTCAGTTTTGCGAGGATCAAAATCCATACCCTCAACTTCTTCAACAATGTCCTTAAACTTTTCGGTCTCCATCATAAATGGCCCTGGTTGGTTGATTAAAAACTTGATAAATTCGACTGAGGGACACCTTCATCTCTCAAAACCTCAATGTTAAGCATCACTTTCTCAATTACTTCTACAGGAAACCTTGACCGCCGTAAAACCGCAAATACGTATCTGTCAGTACCAACAATGTTCTTAATGAAATCGAAAAAAAGGAATGACATTTTTGTCTAAACTTCCGTTTAGGATTTCTGGGTTAGTAGATAAGACCATTACAAGTTCAAGTCTTGAAATTTGTTTAGAATTGAAATAATCAAGTTTGGATTTAAGGGTTTTATGAGTATGAGATGAAAGGATGAGTGGTACCTTGGTAATGAGTTTGGAGATGTCTGGTTTCGTGAACAGAGTCTGGATTCGATGTAGTTTTGAAATTAAGTTTCTTTGAAGCAGCGAGAGCTTGTATTTCAGTTAACCCACAGGAATTTATCAAGTAAGATACTACAAAACAAGTAGAAGAAGAAGAAAAAAATCTAACCTTGACTTGATATGAAGAGGAAAAGATGGGTTTTGTGATGTAAGATGCGAGCAAGATAACAAGGGTTTTGGATATCCTCCATTGATGATCCTGTTTCGGATCAATGTATTGCTCAGAGCGAAACATTTGTTGAAAAAATCAATTTGGGAGGAAATGGCAAACGCGAGAATATTTATTCGGGAGGGATGCAATGGAAACATTTACATTTACTTGTAGTCTAGCTTGTTTGGATACCACAGAAGTACTTCTGAGTAGTAAGAATCTAAATAAGCTAGTTTGGCAACCAGGGTGACTTAAAAGTCAAAAAGCTGAAAAGCTAGTTTGGCAAAAACCCTTGGAATATCATTTTTCTCTTTTTGATAAACCCCTGTTGAAAAAAGAAATTGATGCCCCTTGGCCTTGCTGCCCCAAAGATAATCTTTGAGCACTTGTGTTTAGGGCCGACCTTGTTTTTAGGGTTTTGAGGAGTGGTAAAAATTTCACTTGTTATTTAGTTTTTTTTTTCCATGTACAAAACAAACCACAGATCAAAACAATGTACAACAACAAGAGAGAGAGAAGAGGCACCTGGATTTGTACCGCAGTCAAGCACGAGAGGAAAGTCTGCTAGTCGATTGCAATCTCGGAGGACACTTTTTATTATACAGTAGAAGAATAAATGGTGGGAAGAGAAACCAACTGAAGGAGAATAATTTCTTTAGATAGATGCTGCCGAAAGTTTGACGGATGTAGAATCTAGTGGATAGTCCAAGATTTTGTTTAACATGAGATCCTTTTCTAAAACCTGTTTAATAGTTAGTCCTTAAACAAGAGAAAATAAGCGGAGCAATATATTCTATTTTTTTAAATTTCGAATATGCCCTTTTCATATTCAACGGAGAGAGTGGAATGAGAAAAAAAAAAACTAATGAAGGTAGAAAGAGAGATAAAGAAGAAAAATAATTGAGATTTTGCTACGACATAATTTGTGGATCCTTTATTTAGTTTTTAAACTCCATTAATGGCGACAAGAATATATATCTAGGGTTTTATTTTTTTTAATTTTTCAAATTGGTTTGATTTGAGATCTAATTTTTCGTTACGATTAGCGCTGAAATGAAGATTGAAAAAGAAGAAGAAGATCGACAAGAAGATTCGAGAATGGATTTGTGAAGATGAAAAGATTATAGAATGGATAATTGAAGAAGAAGATACAATACATATCAATATGTACTGACCCCAATTCATATCGATATATATTGTTAGTACCTGACTTGGATATTCTGCTACTTCTTCTTGTTTTCACCCAGTACTTATAAATATGTACTGACCAGTACCTACTACTGTTAGTACCTGACTTGGATATTTTTCTATTATTTCTTGTTTTCACCCAGTACATATGAATATGTATTGTTAGTACCTGACTTTGGATATTTTTCTACTTCTTCTTCTTTCACCCAGTACATATCGATATGTACTTTTAGTACTTGACTTGGATATTCTTCTACTTCTTCTTGTTTCCACCCAGTACATATTGATATGTACATATGATTTAATGATAATTATAGAGAATTTTGATGAGTTCTTCATTATAGATCTAGGTTTTGATGATTTCTTCATTGTAGATCTAGTTTTTGATGATTTCTTCATTGTAAATCAAGGGTTTTTAATTGATTGTTGGTGATTGAACCCAGAAAAAAACAGGAGGAAGAAGAAGAAGAAGAAGAAGAAGAAGAAGAAGAAGAAGAAAGAGATCATGGTTTTTGTCTTTGTTGATTGCTTGTTTTTGTGTTGGCGATTGGTCGAACAAGAGAAGAGAGAGTACACACGATTTTTTTGAGGGTCACCTCATTTGGATTCACAAAATGACCCTATTTCGTTGGGACATGGTGGTAGCGCTTACCACGTACCTTGGTAGCGCAAACCGCGTGTCAAAAAGTCCAGTTATTCTCTTATTTTTGTGCCCCAAACCCAAAGTCTAGCATCTGGGTACTAAATTTACTGGTAACGATTCGTGTCTCTTGAAGTGTGCTTTCATTAAATAAAAAGTCTTTGGTGTGGTGGTTGGTGTTAGGGCATTGTCCGGTCAAACCCACTAGCGTTGTTATGTCAAGCTGGTTGTCAGTTTTAGGTATCAAAACACAATTCTTGATTTAGCCTACTAGAGTTTAGATTTCGGAATTGGGATATAGACTAAGTAGTAGAGACTGTGAAGACAAATAAGACATCAATTATTCTTCATCGACAAAAGGTTAGTAGGAGTTATGACTTTTATGGAAATTCTTCTATTCTACTTTCTCTATCTTTCAAAATAGTGGGATACTTTAGTAGAGATACTAATAGCGATTGAGATCGTGTTCTTGTCTACATGACCATGTGTTATGTTGGTATTTGTTCCCACGAATACTAAGTTTACAAGAATACATGAGATAGATTTGATACCATTTGTCCATTGCAAT
>JAJJMA010195813.1:0-20001 GCA_023529015.1 Papaver nudicaule | reverse complement strand
TTTATTCCACGTTCATCTACAACATCAAAAAGTAATAAATATCCAGGTTAACTCAGTGGTAGAGTGAGACAACCTTACCCCCAATTGTCGACATTTGACATTTTACAAAGCAAGGAAAACAAGGTCAAATGAAATTATCATAAAATTCATAGCATCGAGAACAACAACATTCTTGAAACACACAACTAGTGATTTCCGTGAAGCAAAAAAACAATATCATAATCAATGATTTTTCCCACCAGTGAATTGATAATCGAAGAGACGATTTCAAAACACACTACCATATTGTTCTAACTTTGTGCTCACTGAGACTATTTATCAAATAGTTCACCCACGAAGATCAAAATTTTATACTCTAAAACAACATCATAATTAGTGATTTTTCCCACCAGTGAATTGATAATCGAAGAGACGATTGCATATCCTTCAATTGAAATCTGGTTTTCATCTGATATTTCTTCTACTTGTTGATGAAATGGAAAACCCACACATGAATTTTACGTGAGATTTGATAATACGTGAATTGAATCTTGATTGAAAATCTTCCATCAAATTCTTTCTTGCTTTAATGGTGGCTTTTGCATGTCCTACACAAATTTAACTCAAAAATCATAATTTCCTGTTCATAAATAAGAAATATTAGAGATGGAGAAGGTGAAGAAGTATTGAGAATGGTGGCTGGATTTTGTCGAAAAAAGAAGAAGAAGAAGAAGAAGAAGAAGAAGAAGAAGAAGAAGAAGAAATAGTGTTAGTAATTCGGGTGGGTTATACTGACGGGTCATATAACTATAGGAATAAATCAAACTGTAGCTGGGGTTACTAGGTTAGGTTAGGTTAGATTTCAAATCGTAAATCGCTAACTAGATCGGCCCAAAACTCGGTACTAACATGGCCTTACCTTTTCAAAAACAGTGAATAGATAGCTATGTTTGTTGGAACAGCAGCTTACTGTTGCCGTTTTCTCAAAAAAATTAGCTAAAATATGTGTCAGAAGGATAGACTTTCCTAATCTAAACAAGATTTGAATTTAAAATCTTTTGTTACCTGAGTTAAAGATTACTCAAGTATGGAACTTCACTAGCTATGGGTGGGTTGAACACAAATTTTTAACAAATTCTACATTACAAAACTTATTGGCCCAAAACAGGGATGGGCTATAGCCAGGGTTAGCCCCTTAATAGGTTTGTCCTGCTTCACGGGGGGAAGTTTGTGGGAGCATATTATAAGCTATCGTTAACTTAAACATATTTTTAATTGCCTTAGGCTAACCCTGATTGCGACTCTAACCCTATTTTATGGCCCCAAATAATCCTACCGATGATCTTCAGTCGCCGATAGATAACTTTGACATGTCTCGCTAATTGTGTTGTTTCCTAACTGTTAGAGCATTGCTCGGTCAAACCAACTAACGTTGGTATATCAAGTTAATTGTCAAGTTTAGATGCCAAAACACAATTCTTGATTTAGTATGTTAAAATCATATTTCGGAAACTGGAATTAGATTAAGTAGTTGAGACCTTGAAGACAAAGACCAGAGCTACAAGAAGACATCTTTTACATCGTCATCAACAAAAGGTTAGTCGGAGTTATGACTTATGGACTCTTATTATTATTATACTTATTCTATCATTCGAAACAATAGTCGATGATTTTAGTATTGATAGCTTGTTAAGAATGATTCATATCTACAAGACATTCAAGTTGTGTTAGTATACTTTCTGAGTGTACTATAGTTATAAATTTATTGTGAGAGATTCGACACACTTTCCATGACAATGGTTTCTTCGTAAATCAGTGTTCGGAGATTGTTGAATCTTGAAGAATATTCAAAGCGAATATATGTGAAAAGACGAGGGTACCGAGTACACCACCAATCTTTTATTTTAGTCCACCTATAAGTCAAACCTTGAATGGTTCCTGTAATCAAGAACTCAAGAATAAGATCTCTTTCGTCACTGATTAATTCACACAAGGGAGTCAATACAAGATCTGAAAGGCTATGTCAACAACCAAGTATGATACTTTAATTATAAATGACAAGTCAAATATAATGCGGAAATAAAGTAAAGTACACACAAGAATCTTGTTAACGAGCAAACTACAAACTCGTAGAAAAACCCCGGGACCTAGTCCAGTTTGAATACTCTTAAGAATTAAGCTGCCAACACACCTACTCTCAGACTTCGAACTAGATGGTGCAGATAATATGACCCTAATACGACTGTTAGTCACAAATATTTCCCCTTAGTATTCCTACGCCTCCAACCACAGCAAGGTGGTCACGCACATGTACTCCCCTACGCAAACAGACGTCCTTTAGTGTCTTACGCAAGAGTTGTCTCACATCCCGTCGCGAGGACTACTGCTACCCGACCTCCAATCGGACGATTACAACCTTATGGACAACAACCAAATAGCGGCAGGTCAAATCGCTAGATGATATCCTTGGAAACTAACCACCATTAACAGGGGTCATAGCCCAGGGTCGTAAAACGGCCAAAATCCACTAGTGAAGTCTCTCTTCTCACATAGATTTTGCCCCATCACCCATCGTAGGACACCATGGTTGTGACCCTCTTACCCCTTTAGGGAGGGTTGAGCGGTTATATAACTTCACAATATAAGATGCCTTATATAGTAATCACATCCTTACACCCTAAGTTAGGGTTTCCTAACTTGTCTTCAAAGAACCCAATACTTCGCTCCCAAGTTACTAGACTCTAGGCATAAGTAAACACCGACCCAACCAAGTTAAGCTTATCTTAAACTTTTAACTTGTTGGTCAACCTATACCCAACTTCTAGAACCTTCCTCACGGACCAAAATCCCCAACCAAACCGTCATACAAGTTTCCTAGTCCAAGTAAACCTTGTATTCTCTTTATTCCCGTAACTGCCCTTTAACCACGCTTTCAGACAGAATACACCACGCTTTCCGCGTCCACACTGTGACCTAAAGTCCATTTGAGCCTTGTTTTTTTTGTATACGGAACAAAACCCCAACATACTCCATTGATAAGATAACATGCAGTGAATACAGATTCTCCCTAGAACCTTAGTGGAAGGTTTTTGTTGTGAAGCATGACTCTGGCCATTTCTTGAATATTTCTATTTTCTCTTTCTGCAACACCATTTGATTGAGGAGTAATTAGAGCAGAGTATTGTTGTGAAATGCCAAGCTCATCACAGTATTTAAAAACATTTGCGTCCTTAGATTCTTTTCCACGATCACTTTGAATCGCTTTGAGCATGCGTCCTTGTTCATTCTGAATTCGGTTCACAATAATTTTAAATTCTTTAAGGTTGTCATTCTTATGTTTCAAGAAAGAAACTCAGGCAAATCTGGTGTAGTCATCAACCATCACAAGATCCTACAGTACTTTATTGAATTGGTCCAAATAAATCCATATGAATTAAATCTAGTGGAGCTTTAGTAGCAATAGTACTAGAAGCCTTATGTGGAACCTTTGCTTTTACCCTTTTGACAGGCACCACAAATACCTTCAAACATTAGTGTTGATCTTAGGAATACCCTTAACAAGTTCCTTGTTAATGAGTTTTCCCAATATCCTGTAGTTAATATGTCCAAATCTTGCATGCCACAGATGAGCAGATTCGGTTTTGGGCATATAGCATTCACTTGTACATCAAGAAGATAACAATTATTAATACCACATTTACCTCTGAAGATAGTTTTGCCCTTCCTATCCTTGATGCAGTAACCAAATGTGTTAAAGACAACTTCATGACCCTTGTCATAAATCTGACTTACAAAAAGAAGATTGGTTGTCATACCTTTAACATAAACCACGTCACGAATTTCAGGTATACCAGGTAGTTTGATAGTTCCCTTTTTGCTTATTTGAAAACTACTTCCATCACCAAAAGTCACAGAACCACCTTTGTAATCCTCAGTCTCCACAAACCATGAAAGATCACCGGTTATGTGTCGACTACAACCACTGTCCAAAAACAGTGCAGTGGTGTGGAGGATTTCAACGCAAATGCTCTCACAACGAAACAAAGTTCTTAAGAGGTAATGGAGGATTACTCAAAGGTACATACCTTTTACATTTTAGATCTCTAAGCATAGTAAAGATATGTTGAGCCTTAATATTGAGATTATTAAGTTCACAATTCTTTAGTTTAAAGATGTTGCATGCGAAATGGTAGTGACCTTTGTGATTGCAAAAGGTGCACATACTCGAACTACCTTTTTGTACGAAAGTCGTCTGTTTATTAGAATATCCAGACTGAGTATAGCCAACACCATACCTACAGCCAGGTTTTCTAAAATCATTTACAAAGTTGTTAGACAATACCTTCTTTTCACTTAATCTTTCTTTAAGTTGAAGGTTTTCAATCTGAACAGAATCCATTTCAGACTTTAGCTCAGAGATTTCATTCGCTAAGTCTTTATTTTTCTGAATCTGTTCATTTAACAAACTCTGAAGCAATAATTCTCTTTCGGTCATATCATTTATTTCCATACCAGAGGATTCGAGACCTATATGCAGCCCATGGTACCCGTTGGGTTAAAAAACAAATCCAATAATACCGATATTGATTCCACTCAATATCTATAGGTTAGTTACACAAACCGAAAGCGACTTGCTGACAAATCCAAGTTGATAGTTAAAGAGATGTTCTAATCACTACGGTCGTGTGAGTATAAAATCTGCCTAGACACTTTATACTCGACAACCATTAGATCTATAAGCCTGACTTAGGTCTTAGTTGCATTATACTGTGTTGACATTATTACGAAGATGGTAAGAACAATATCGAGACTAATTAATACTAGCAATAACAAGATATTGAATTAAACATAACAATAACTTTGCATTTCTCTGGACAATAATACTTGGAAATGATGCTTAGAGACTTGAGGAGATGCTAACCTAATCTCACTCACACGACTTAAGATTACACCAAAATTCCAAACCTTACAATAGACCTCGAGCTCGCCTTATATATGCCGAGTCGAAAGTGGATTACAGCTAATAGGACAAACTACCCGATCGTGAGGGGTGTCAGAGCCTGTCGATTAAGTATGTGTCTTCAGAATGTCTTCCCGAAGTTGGTTTCAATACCTTCGCTCCTTTGCCTTCGAGCTATTTATTCGGAGATTGTGAGCCTTCTTTGCCGAGCTTTCATCCTGTGACTCCTTTTGGTAGTCTTCCATTTGTTGCACTCCTTCCCAAATATTCGACTATGACAACTCACTGGTATACGAGATCTTCTCGAGTTTGATTCCCTATTTCATCGTATTCTTTCTTCTTTATTCCTATCTTCTGATTTTGACACGTGTTCAGATGGTATTTTACCCTCTACAGTTTGCCTCTTTTCTTGTTCGAAGATCGATGAGGTTCAAAGAAGAAAACTTCTGGTGCTTCACATTCCTCGACACGTGTCCAATGTTCGGTTTCCCAACTGACACACGTAGCTTTAAATGTCTTTTCGAAACTGTTGCCCATTCCACATGTTACCTGCTTCGCCGGTTCCGTGTTTATCTTATTTAAACCCGTCCACCCTCCTTCTCTTTTTTTTCCTTTTTTTTTCTTTTAAACTTTTCGCCGCCTGCTAAGTTCCTAAGTTTCTCCGGCTCTTTTCCGTCGTATTCTCTCTTGACTATCTTCTGAGTCATGGTAAGTTTTATAGACTTTCCTTTGCTGCTTCTTATTTTCTCTTGATTCATGCTGACTTATTTCTCCTCTGATTTCTGCTACTGTGTTCAGGCTCCCAAGAAGAATGTTCCTGTAGAAAACACCTTTCCCCGTAAGATGGTCGATCCTCAGCTTCTCAGTTCGGAGGAAAGGGCTGAAATTTATGGTTTTAACATAGATATCTTCCCTTGTAAAAGTTTTGATAAAGGAGTTAACTATCTCCTTGTTTTAGGTATAAAACAAATAAAAGAATCTGAGGGGTAAAGTGTGAAGTGGGATGATGTAATGAAAGATTGTGATGAATTCGAGAGGTCAAGATCGAACAAGACTCGCCTAAACCAAGAAATGGCCGTTCGAGTATTGCTTCAGTTACAAGAAGAGGATTTTAGGGTTGGTTTAGGGAGGGAAGCAGAGAAAGATGAGATCAGAGAATTGCTATGATTTTCTGTGATATTGAGATAAATATTGCTAGATAAGGATGAATATTCAGTTCTCACTAGATAATAAATGCTGAATGAGGAGAGTTAATCAATTATCGATAAGATAGACTTGATTGAACTTGCACTGAACTTGTTGGATGAGAACGAGATGATTTCCCAAACTGGTCGAGTGACCTATTTATAGCAATATATTCTCAACTGATCTCGTAAGAAGTGGAAGTAGTGGAAGAGTGGGAGTGAGGAAAGAGTGGGGTCAGTTGTTAAGAGTCTTGCGCCTAATATTAGGGAAGACTAACAACCCACTACCTTATCCCATCTTCTCAGCAACTTTCACACGACCTAGTTATCTTTCCCGTTAAGTGATTGTGCCGTTGCAATCACACGTGCCGTAGACCGCCAAACCAAAACCCTAAAAGAATATCCCCCCATGTAACTAAATCTTGATTCTCGTAAGATTTGTTAAATATTTGTTTATTTGTTAAGTCAAAGCTGACTAATGTAAGTCGTATCAATTACTGATAAGCTTAGGACTTTGCGATAAGATAGAGATTAAGCGATAAGCTTTGAATATCTCTTTAAGATTTGGTTTAAGGATTGAGCCGGGCAATCGCCATTTAAACCTAATAAGATAAATCTAAGGGTTGAGCTAGCAACCACCATTAGATAAGATAAGATAAGTCATCTAAGGGTTGAGCTAGCAACCGCCATTAGATAAGATAAGTCTAAGGATTGAGCTATGCAATCGCCAATTAGACCGAGAGGATTTCAGCAACTCTCCGTGGCAATAGTCAAATAAATACGACTTTCGTCTTGCCATAAATAAGGGAAATTGGTTTGTGGCATGTAATGCACCAATTCCCTGAGTAATAAAGACATATGAATGTCCAAAATAATATGAATCATAGCCATGAGCCATGATTAAGAATTATAGCACTGATTTATAGAAGCAAGTCTATAATCAGGAAAAACAGACGAATGATGCTATCACGGCGTAGCCATCATCAAGAATGCATAAGCATTGCCAATATAAGACCTAAAGATAGGCCACAATAATTATAATAAGACACATTGCATGGTATAATAATCTTATTAAGAAGTTAGGCATAGAGCACGAAGAACAAGCCATAACATTTATGTTATTTTCAGATTTCTGTACAGTTTGCGTGTTGTCCATTAGTAAAATCGCCCAGGACAGCCTATAATAGATAAAAATCTGAATTTTTAGTATGTTATAGGAAATTCACAGAGGAAAATATTTCGTGAAGGAAGCGCCTTCCAATTCCTTACGGATTGGGCTCTAAAAATCACGCCATGAAGAAATACGTGAGCTGAACTGCCAGATTTCCGAATTTGATTAGGAAACTAGAGTATTATGGACTTAATAAAATCCATAATCTTCTAGGATTTGGATCAGTGAGGCCCATAATTAGGGGGAGGCTAGGAAGAGGTAAACCCTAGCTCAAAGGAGGCAAGGCTAGCCGTGAGGAGAAGAGAATAATCATGGACCTCCATAAGCACAAGCGAGGGAAAACAATAAGACCCCCACAAATTAGGCGAGAGCCAACTATAAGGCCCCCATAAATTAGGCTAAGCATGATTATGAGGCCTCCAATATTTGGCCAAGGCATAATCTTGGACCCCCAAGAGTTTGGCCAAGGGTGATGCAATGGGCATCCAAACATTAAGGCGAGCTAAAGATAATGGATATCCAAAAACTAAGGCAGGGGAGAGTCATGGGCCTCCAGGGATCAGGCGAGGCCAACGTCATGGGCACCCAAAGATTGGGCGTGGCCAAGTTTTGGGTGTGGCCAAGTTTTGGGTGTGGCCAAGTTCTTGGCGTGGTAGAGTTTTAGGTGTGGCCACGTTTTAGGCGTGGCCAAGGCTTTGGCGTAGCTAGGTTTTAGGCGTGGCCAAGTATTGGCGTGGCCAAGTATTGGCGGGGCAAGGGTTTTAGGCGTGGCCAAGTATTGGCGTGGTGGAGTCTTAGGCATTGCCAATACCGTGTACTCCTAGGGTTTTGGCTTTGAGCTAGGCTAATGCGCATGCATAGGTATTTTAATACGTAGGTCAGGGATATGGACCATGCTACTAGGCTAGGGTCGCAAGATATTAAAATATGGCTAACGGCAAACCAAATATCTTATCCCTACTGTAAAAATAAATTCATACCTTATCTCGCGCTATTCCAGGATGCCAGAAATTGATGCGAAATTACTCCTGTGACCTCGTCGCCAAAAACCACCATCAACACTCCTGAACTTATTTTTGAAAATAACTGCGACGAGAGACAGATTATTGTTTTCGGCGAGCTGTTGGGTGCCAGACTTCCCATTCCTCTGTATAATCCGAAGAACCCCCCTGTTTTACAAAATTTATTCCAAGATTTCTCCTCCTTGTGGCATAATGCAGTTGAATGGAAACTCCATTCGAGTAATTAGCGAATGGGTGGCTCGTTCGGAGGGTAGGTCATATTATTATGATAAGCTTCCCGAAGATCCAGAACATCCTCCAAGCTTTTGGACAGCCATTAATTTCTTTAAGCACTATAGAGTAGAAAAGAATTTGCTCAAGGAAGTTGTTCCTTGGGGTGTGAGTCTCGGAAAGGTACTCAATTCTGAACATGTTCTCGATGACGTGGATCCTTCCAGATCCTCTACGAACAGGCTTCTTCGTCATTCCAGCGATGAAGTGTGGTTCTCGAAGCCGATGCTTATCGAGGGCCCAATTTTCTTTGGTTATGCTGATAAAGAGAATAGGGTCGAGCGAACAAGTTTTGAAAACGGAAACGACTTTCCTATCGTCGAATTCTACAAGACACATTTCTCCGAGGAGGAGCGAAAGAAATCCCAGGACAAGATCATTGCTTATAAAGCGAAGGTATCATGAAATATTTTCTCTTTAGTCTATCCTTATTTATACCACCTTCTTTTTGCAGAAAGAGGAACAAGAAATGCAGAAAAAGCTACAAGGCCAAGGGCGAGTAGATGATCCGAAAAAGTGGAAAAGGCCATCGAAGCCGACTAACGCTGGAAAGGGGGCAAGTCGTCAAGTGATAAACACAACCTGCCTCAGTTATGCTATGGGTATGAATACCTGCCTCTGTTGGGAACCTGACAAATTGGATACTTTTCAGCTAAGCGAGGTGATTACTGGTGGTGAAGGCATGATGGAGTATTCTATATGTGACCCCAATCGCAAGAAGGTTTTCACTGGAGGATTGAGTAAGGAAATTGTAAAGACGGTTGCTTCGAAGTTAGTGAGTTCGAAGAGGTACCCTACGAAGGCTGCTGCCAAAGGAGTGGACGGTTCTTCGAATGCTGCTGTCGAGGATGTTGATGACGAAGAAACCGAGGAGGAAGAGGATGTTTATCCTTTTTCGAAGAAGGGTAAAAAGGGTCCTGCTCTCGAATAGCCTCCCCAAAGCTCTGCCGAAGCCATCCCGTAGCGATGTTGTGCTGACCAAAAAACCCACTGCCTCTGCTACCCTCAATGCCACTGCTGCTGATTTTGAATCTAGCCTCCACCGATCTGATATGAGGTTGGATGTGTATGGTTCGAATGAGTGTTTGGTTGATGCTTCTTTGAGTCGATAATCTCTGCCTTCCCAGGGTGGTCCATCGGTTCCAACTAGCTTTTCCCATAGACCATACTCCGAGGAGAAAATTCGACAGTTCATGGAGCGATGTTCTCTACCTGGTCCTTTTGCCGAGGATATTGCTAATCACCTGAAAGCATATGCCAAGGATCCTCAGAATCGTCAGCTTGACCCCTCTCTTACCACTTTTGTTTCACATGCTTTTTCTGGTGTTTGGAAGATAAAGACCTTTGGCTCGGAATGGACGAAGCACCAAGCGTTCCTCGAGGCGGTAAACATATCTCCATAAGCCGTTGTAACTTTTTAGCGTTTGTTTGCTTAGTTGTGTGTTGTTTGTTGTGGCAGAATTATCATCACGGGATGTACTTGATGGATTTGTCTCGATCTCAAGGGAATGAGATTCCTCGTCTTGACAAGGAGTTGCTGAGCTTGCAGCAGGAAAACGGTAATCTTTTGAATGAGCTTGGGAAGAGCAGGGGTAAGATAGTGCTTGGTTATCGGGTTTTCTTCAAATTCCGGTTGTTGAAGTACTGTAATTGATATTTGTATTGCTTTTGATCAGGGGATGTGATAGACTTGAGGAAGCATCTCGAAACTGTTGCTGGTAAATGAGACTCCCTTTCTGGAAATTTGAAAACTCAGCACGAACTGATTTCGAAGCTGGAGATTCAGCTGAAGAATAAAAAAGAGGAGTTTGGGTTACTAGAGAAGAGTCGAGATGATAAAGATGGTGAAATTAAGCTTCTTAAGGAGAAGGTTGCGCCGCTGAATCAACATATTGATGGAGAGTCTGAACGGAAAGCTTTTTTCAGCCGTATGCATGTTCGTGATCTTTTCAGGAAATTCGGAATGCGACCTCCTTTTTATCGTAATGGTACGAATGATCCTAATGCGTCGCTAGAGTCTGATAAGGAATTAGTTTCTGCCCAGGAGGTTCAGGATATAGTAACATAGTTGTTGGAAGAGAAAGCTGGTATTGAAGAGGTTGAGGAAGGAGATAATGGAGAGGTCATTGCTGATGAGGATGAGGATATGGGAGAGGAGGACAATTTGGTGGAGGAATCTGGGGGCGAACATCCAGTAATAGAAGAAAATGTGGTGGATGTGCATACATCAGGGGGCGAAAAGCCAAGTGAAGGAAATGGTGGTGTCTTAGAGAAAGAGAAGGGGAATCTAAGTGAGAATGTTTACACCGAGGAGTCGACTAAGGAACCTTCGAAGGATTCTGTCGAAACTTCTGGCAATGGAGCTGGTAAAGGTGCCGAATCTGATGATCAAGTTGTTAAAACTGGTGCCGAACGCGCTCCCGAAGTTGTCGATGATGGTGCTAAGGAGGGTACCGAAGATACCACATAGAAGATGTTATATTCCTTCTGTTATCTTTTTGTACCTTCCTTTGTTTATCAAGGGCCTACTTTTCCCCTTTTGTGTGTGTTTTTAGTTTATGCTGTACACTATTTATTATTGAGCGTCATTGCTCTTTTTTTTGTAATGAATTTTCTGCTTGTCTTGCTGGTAATTGATTTTTCTACAATTTGTAATGTTTGTTCCTCATCCCGTGATCAGGCACGAGTTTTATCTTTGCAATACTCTAGGCTCCTAAGGTTGCTTAAGGTGCAACTCCAGGGCTTACTTCGATGTGGGAGATAGTAAACCCAGCTAGTGGGGGCTTACGGATCACCCTTCCCAAAGGCTTTCAGCTACTTGCATGTTTTAAAGCAAACACTGGCTATCGAGGCCATAAGTACCCATTTTGCCTCAGTATATTGGGTGGATATCGAGGATACTAGGTATCTTCCAAGAGAACATGGTGGTGTTCTGATTATCCATTTATCTCAAGTAAAGTAGGGAACTTATGGTGGGTAGCTGCTATGTTTTGCCTCGATAATAAAGTAGCACAATGGGGGAGTTCCGGTCAAGGCTGGAGCTTAGACATGGTATTATTCTCCTATCGCGGCCTAGAATTCGACCCATCTGTTCTTGGCAGCCCCTCCTCGAGGCTGTGTTTTGAATTTTAGAGGAGGTCCCTTGGCTGCGTAACCTGCTTACCCTTCCAATGGATGTAAGCAAATTAGCTGCCTCGGGGTTCCATCCGCCTTAAAGGTAGATGTTAATCCCTTTTATCATCCCCTCGACGCCTCAAAAGAGAGGTCCTCATGGTCGTATGTTAGTGGGTTCAAATGCATTTTTGGCTTATATAGCTTAGATGCAAAGTACCCACCGCTAAAGGGGTATCTTGTGGGTAGAGGACTGTGTCATATAGCTCGTAGGGCCCTTACGGCTTATATGAACATCATCTCTGTGCCTACTATTCAAGGACTTTTTATTTTTGGCATCTGGGCCTTGGCGTTAGGCCTTGTGATTTCATTGCGTCAAGGCACTAGGGGAGATATGGCGTCATGGCCTGTTCGTTCTCATGGCGTCAAAGCATTAGGAGATGTGCCTAATCAGGTAGGACTTTTGCTTAGTCAAGTAGGATCTGGAGTTTGAGTCGAGCAACATTGTTACGAATTGAAAATAATTCTTTATTCGAGGGTATATAGCGAGGTACATCATTTTTACGTATAATATTTTCTTATATATTTTGCATTCCATGCATTGTCGAGCCCCGTTCCGTCTTTCTCGTCGATTAACTTGTACACGCCTTTTCCTGCTACTTGCTTTACTTTGAAAGGCCCTTCCCAAATTGGTTCTAGTTTTCCTGCATTTCCCTTTTGGTAAGGTGGGATTTCTCGTAACACCAGCTCGCCAGAATGGAATTCCCTTTCGATGACTTTTTTGTTGTATCCTCGAGCTAGCCCCTGCTGATAGTTGATGATGTGTTGCTGAGCGTCTTCTCTGGCCTCTTCGAGGTCACCTAGCTTGGCATATATTAAATCAGCTGTGAGGTTTTTCTCCCATGACTTGTATTTATCTGTTGGTATAATCACTTCGGTAGGGAGCACTGCCTCTGTCCCATATGTTAGATGAAACAGAGTCATTCCTGTTGCAGACCTTCGAGATGTTGGAAATGCCCATAGTACGTTGTGCAAGTGTTCACACCATTGTTTTTTGTGGGGTAAGACTTTTTTTTCAAGTATCTCCTATTGTCTTATTTGTTGCCTTTGCCTGGCCGTTGCTTTGCGGATATATTGGAGTTGAAGTTCCTAGCCTTACGTTGTATTGATTTAACAATTCTCTAACATCAGCGCTTAGAAATTCTTGAGCATTATCCGAGACTATTTCGGCAGGGACTCCAAATCGACAAAATATGTTTTCCCAAAAGAAGGTGAACACATCTCGGCCTGTGTGACTTTTTAGAGCTTTAGCCTCAATCCATTTTGAGAAGTAATCTGTTGCCACGATAATGTACTTCCTTTGCCCTGTTCCCGGAATGAATGGGCCGACAATGTCTACCCCCCATTTGGCGAAGGGCCATGGGCTTAGTACTGACTTTAAGTTTGTTGCTAGCGCATGAATTTTCTTGGCGAATCTTTGGCAAGGGTCGCACCTTCGAGATATGTCTTTTGCATCGGCCTACATGTACGACCAATAATACCCTTGAGCCTTGGTTCTCTGAGAGAGGGCCCTTGCCCCACTATGAGTTCCTGCCTCACCGCTGTGTAGTTCCGTCATTAGTGCAACACCGTCTATTCGATGAACACATCTTAGTAGTGGACCCAGGAATGACTGTCTGTATAAGACTCCATCTAAGATTTTATAATTTGCTGATCTACTTATTACTTTATGTGCTTCGAGTGGGATGCTTGGCAATTCCTTGGTCTTTAAGTATTTTCTTATGGGCGCCATCCAATCTTCGTCTTCATCCTGGATTGTCATTATGAGCTCCTCCCCTATGTCTGTTATGGATGATTGCTTTACTCTTCCTATCTCGACAGAGATGATGTCTTGGTCCGTCATTTTTGAGGCAATATATGCCAGAGTGTACGCATGCCTGTTATCCTTCCTGCATATGTGTAGAATTTTTAGATGTGGGATCTTTGCCATTAGTCTCCTTGCTAATCTCTTGTATTTTGATAATGAATCGTTTGATTAGTAGCTGCCATCAAGCTGTCGTACTACAAGTTGAGAGTCTGTAGTTATCCGTGCTTCTTGGATTTCCATTTCTATCATATATTTTAAAGTGTGGATCATTGCCTCATATTCCGTTTTGTTATTTATTGCTTCGAATTCCAATCGGAGTGCATATACTGTTCGCTTTCCTTCTGGCGAAGTGAATACTATTCCAACTCCTCGACCATCGCCATTTACCGACCCATCGATGAATATTTCCCAGCGTCGAGGATGACATTGCTCTAGGAGGTCCAGTGGTCCATCTTCATCCTCGATCTCCAGTATTGGCTCTTCTTCGTAGTCTTCTTCGATTGGAAATTCCGCTAAGAAGTCTCCGATGATTTGCGATTTTAATGACGTTCGAATTTCGTAAACCACGTCATATTGGCCTATTTTGGCATTCCATTTTGCAATTCTCCCGTCCGCCTGCATGTTTTTGAGAACAAATTCAATTGGTGTTTTGGTTAGTACAATGATTTTATGAGCCTGGAAGTACGTCCGAAACTTTTGGGTTGCTACCACCAATGCAAGTATGAGTTGCTCCAGCTTGGTGTAATTTTTCTCGGCCTGAAAGAGTGTCCTACTGATATAGTATACCGGCCTTTCTTCTCCTCTGGTGGTTACGAGTACTGCGCTGATGGAATCCGAGTTGGCCGCAATGTAGAGTCTCAAATCTTCATTTCTCTCCGGACGCTGCAGGGCTGGCAAGCTTGCTAAGTAATTTTTGATTCCTTGGAATGCAACCTCTCTCTCATCTGTCCATACGAATTCCCCCCCCCCCCCCTTTTTCAGAATGCTAAAGAAATTTTTGCACCTATCTGAGGATCGAGCAATGAATCTACTAAGGGATGCCAGTCTTCCGTTTAGTGCTTGTACATCTTTTATGGTTGTGGGCGATGTCATCTCTCGGGTTGCTTGCACTTTCGATGGGTCCGCCTCGATACTAGTTTTCGTGACGACGTAACCCAACAACTTCCCCGAGGTAACTCCGAAGATGCATTTTGCTGGATTGATTTTCATATTGATTTGGCGCATCTTTTCCAGTATCTCCCGGAGATCTCCAACGTGAGTTTCTGCCTTCTTGCTTTTTACTAACATGTCGTCTACGTATGCTTCCACAGTCTTCTTCAGCCAAGGGTGAAAGATATTCTCTATTGCTTTCTGATAAGTAACACCGGCATTCTTTAATCCGAACGACATTCTTGTGTAACAGTATAACCCGTTGGATGTTAAGAATGCCGCATGTTTTTGATCTTCTTCTGCTAAGGGAATTTGATTGTAACCAGAGTAGCCGTCCATGAAGCTTAATAATTCATGACCTGCTGTTGCATCCACCATTTGGTCTATGCTTGGAAGTGGGTGCGGATCCTTGGGACATGCCTTGTTTAAATTGCTAAAATCGATGCAGATTCGCACTCCCTTGTTTTACTTCGGAATGATGACCATGTTCGAGATCCAATCTGCATATTGTATTCTCTTGATAATTCCTGTAGCAATCGTCTTGCTGAGCTCGGATTCCACTGCCTCCTGGTACACATCTGCTAGCTTTTTTGGTCTTTGCTTGAATGGTCGTACCGAGGGATTTATGTCTAAATGGTGACATGCTAAGCTTGGGTCAATTCCCGGCACTCATCCTCCAGGCAAATACATCCGCGTATTCCCTTAGTAAGCTTTCCAATTTTGCACGCTGTTCTTGTCCCATTAGTGTTCCAATTTTCACGATTTTCGGTTCCTAGCTACTTCCGATATCCACATCCTCGGTAGGTTCCGTCGGGGTAAAGTTTGGTGTTTCCTTGTTCATTGCACTGGGATCCTTCGGTGCTTCCTTCGTAATTGCCCCACTGTCCCCTTTGATTACTTGATTGATTTCCTTGTCGATCATCTCTATCTTTTGTTGCCTGTACCGCTCCCTTCGATTGCGCCTTGCATATCTTCGTTGTTCGATGTCCTTCTTATGGCATGTTTGCGACTCCATTATTTCGCCCTTGATTTCACCTATACCCATAGGAGTTGGGAATCTGAGTTTTTGATGTAGTGTAGAAGGTACCCCCAAGATCCCGTGCAACCATGGTCGTCCCAAGATATCGTTATAAGGTGACTCGATGTCTAGGACACAAAATGTGGTTTGCAACTTCATCGAGCTTACGTAAATTGGAAATGAGACGTCACTCTTTGGCTTCGAAGCTCTTCCGTTGAATCCGTAAATTGTATAGTCCGACGCCATCAGCGGGATGTTTTTGAAGAATTTCCTGTATGTCATTCCGAAGAGGACGTCGACAGAACTCCCTGGATCAATCAATATCTTTGACAATGACTCTCCGTTTACGCTTTCAGTTATCACTAGGGGGGTGTTGCTCGAGCCATACTCGGGAAGATCGCCTGCTGAGTAAAATATCGGTTCCAACTGCCATGGTTCGAATTTCCTTGCTTCTGCAACTATCATTGTTTCTTTCCCATTTCCATCTCTCTTGTGAATCATTCCCGTGGTGTTACTTCGTGAGCTGATGCTTTTCCTCGAATGAACCATCGAGTTGCAAGGGGCGCTTCGGAGTAAAATTCCATCTTGTGATTTCATTTTGATGAGCTTCTTTGGTATCCTACTCTCGTGAAAGCGACCCTGCAAGACGCAACTGAAAAGTGAGGTCCACAGTTGTCATTGTGTCTTAGTGGCCTGACATGTACGATACCTCTAACTGTATTAGGCTTTCCTGTGTCATATGGTTATTTTGGTTATTTCTTTTTTTGACAAAAAACCCCTTTTGTACTGCTTTTGGTCTTATCGGAGAAATGCGTTTTGTGCTTGGTTAGATCTCCGTGTTTCAAAGCTTAGATTCCTTGAAGAAACATCGATCTTATCATATTGATGATTTGCTCAAAAACCCTTGAGCGTGCTAAAGCTTAAGATCTTTAGACACCCAAGGTGGTGGAGCTTATAATAAATATAAAGTTTTAAAGAAAATCTTCCCCAAAGAATTTGAAAACCACAAAATCACAGGCAAACCCTAAGTTGTTTTAATCAGTCACTGTTTCTAGCGCCAAACTGTGTGAGTATAAAATCTGCCTAGACACAATAACTTTGCAATAACAAGACTTATTACGAAGATGGTAAGAACATCGAGACTAATTAATACTAGCAATAACAAGATATCGAAATAAACATAACAATAACTTTGCATTTCTCTGGACAATAATACATGGAAATGATGCTTAGAGACTTGAGGAGATGCTAACCTAATCTCACTCACACGACTTAAGATTACACCAAAATTCCAACCCTTACAATGGACCTCGAGCTCGCCTTATATAGGCCGAGTCGAAAGTGGATTACAGATAATAGGACAAACTACCCGATCGTGAGGGGTGTCAGAGCCTGTCGAGTAAGTCGGTGTCTTGGAATGTCTTTCCGAAGCTGGTTTCAATACCTTCGCTCCCTTGCCTTTGGGCTATTTATTCGGAGATTGTGAGCCTTCTTTGCCGAGCTTTCATCCTGTGACTCCTTTTGGTAGTCTTCCATTTGGTGCACTCCTTCCCAAATATTCGACTATGACAACTCACTGGTATACGGGATCTTCTCGAGTTTGATTCCCTATTTCATCATTATTCTTTCTTATTTATCCCTATCTTCTGATCTTGACACGTGTTCATATGGTATTTTACCCTCTACAACGGTCTTGAGTGGCCTTATAGTGATATGTGTCCAAAACACCTCTTTAAAGTATTAATTGATTATGCTTTCTTTGTTATTTTTGTTGTATTAGTTGCATTTTACTTTTTGTTTGCGTTTTGTAGCTACTTTGGAGTCATATAGAATAAATGGAGAAAAAGCTAGCAAGCTAAGGGGCATTCACACTGATAAGGGGCAACCAGCTGGACGAGCCACTTGAGGCAGTCATAGGGGAAAGCCTTGTTTTTAAGGGAAATACTGCAGACAGACGCGTTCTTCACTTGGGGCAGCCACTGAAGACTGCTGAAGACAGACGTACTTTTGATCGGGGCATCTCCTTCTCCCCTACACAAACGCGAGTTTTCCTCTTCTTCCATTTTCCAGTCGACAGTTCTCACACCTTTCTTTTCACGACTGAACCAAGATGAATACCAGATTCAATGATGCTGTTTGTTGGCCTGATCGAGCTGGGTACGAAGGAGTTAAGGCAGGAAAGAATGGTTTTGAGTTTCATTTTGCCGAGAAGATACAAGGAAGAAATAAGCTGATGCCATTGATTGAAGACGACGAAGGTAGGATGGAATGGTAAAGATATGAAGGGTTTAGACTCCTGATTTGATTAGTAAGAAAGGGTTATCGAAGTTCTGGTATTTTAAACAAGAATTCAGCAGGATATGAAGAATTAGAAGAATGGGTACGAAACAGAAAAGAAGAGGTTGATGTCGTTGGTTAGGGTCTGAATGGAGTGAACTTATGATTGTTTGAGATGATTTAAAATATCTTTCTGTCCAGAAATCGCACACAGCGTGTTTGTTAAAATGTCTGAATGACTGTTGGTTATGTTGTAACCATTCACTGAGTTATCCGTGTTCCGATGGGTTCAGTTTGGCTAAGAGAATCAGTGATGAAGGTTGCTGCTGTTGTGGATGGGTTAGTCTGATACTACCGGCGGAAGAAGGTTCTACTCTAGGTGGTCAGAGATTATTGTACGAAGTGGCTACAGGCAGCCCAAATTTAGGTGCCCATTTACGGACCATGACGTGGCACCACCCCCAACCATAGGATTAGCATGGGATCAGTTTTGTGTGGTAGAAATCTGATGGTGGTCCCCACTCACTCTCTCTTCTCACTCTATCTCTCTTTGTCCGTTTTTGGGCTGTCTTTTTTGGGCAGCATTAAGTGTTTTCGATATTAGTAGAAACTACCAATTAGTCCTAATATGATACTTTATATTTCAGTTTAGTCCTGTGAGTCAATCAAGATTATTATTTAGTCCTAAAAGATTTTTGTTTGGTCATAATATTTCTATTTAGTTCTTTTTTTTTATTGTTTGGTCCTTGGGTGAACGTTACCCGCGCGGAGTGACATCATCATTTACAGAAATACCATTTTATCTTTTATTCTTTGTTCTTTATAAAACTAATGAAAATTTATTAAAAAATCAAATATCTCAAGAACTATAATTTGGAATTAAACAAGTTTTATATATTCCGAAAGCTTTTGAGGAGATCTATACAACGAGTACCATTGTCACTATGTTTCGGAACATTTTTTTTTTCATGTTACCCGGTGACGGATTTCATTTCAGAAAATGAAGTACTAAAACGGATTCAGATTTCATCTCATACTATGAAGTTCTAAAATAAATTTCATCTCAATGTATGAAGTCATAAATGAAATTCATCTCAAACTATGAAGTGACAAAATAAAATTCATTTCATAAGAATTATAAATTAAAGTAGAATTCATCTACAAATATGAAGTGGTAAATGGATTTCATTTCAAATGAAGTTAAAATTGAATTCATCTAAGAATATGAAGTGATAAATGAAATTCATCTCAAAATATGAAGTTAAAAATTGAATTCATCTCAAAATATGAATGATAAATGAACTTCATCTCAAAATATGAAGTTAAAAATTGAATTAATATAAAAAATATGAAGTTAAAAATTGAATTTCATCTCAAAATATGAATGATAAATGAACTTCATCTCAAAATATTAAAATCAAAATGAATTAATATAAAAAATATGAAGTTAAGAATTGAATTCATCTCAAAATATGAAGTGATATATGAATTTCATCTCAAAATATGAAGTTAAAAATTGAATTCATCCCCAAACATGAAGTACCATTACCGGTAATGTAAAAAAAAATGTTTCGAAACATATCATCAATGGTACTCGTTGTGTAGATCTCGTCAAGAGCTTTCCGAATATATAAAATTTGTTAATTTTCGAGTTATATTTTGGGAGATATTTTATTTTAAAATGAGAGTTATTATATTCTTTTAATAACAAAGGACTAAACAGAAAAGTCACTTTTGTAACAGGACTAAATGGATATAGATCCACCTAAAAAAGGACTAAACAGTTTTTTCCCCTTTCGATTATTGTAGGAGTCGGGAAATATGGAAATTAATTAATTAATTAATTAATGGACGCGATATCCTAGTCTATAACTGGGATAATGGACGCGATACATGCCTTGATGTCACTGTGGTTTCTCCCTTCACCGGTGGTGGTGTTCAGACTCACACCCCTGGAGTGGCATTATCTAGGGCAATCGAGCAGAAGCGTAGC
>JAJJMA010195792.1:11061-33956 GCA_023529015.1 Papaver nudicaule | reverse complement strand
GCTCCCAGGATGCGAGACACGTGATCCGACGGGTTTTACCCCCTACATACTCTCAGGCAAAGCTATGTCCCAACTGGAGAGCAGCTATGGCCAAAGAAATTCTCACGTTAGAAGCTAATAATACTTGGATCATGGTTGATCTACCACCAGGAAAAACAACTATAGGCTGTAAATGGGTATCTAAGATCAAGTTTAATACAGATGGCACCGTTGAAAGATATAAAACACGCCTTGTTGCTAAAGGCTATACACAACAAGAGGGAATTGATTTTTATGATACTTTTGCACCTGTTGTTAAGCTAACCACAATGCGAGTGTTATTGTTTGTTGCGACTATCAAAGGTTGGGCGTTACATCAACTTGACGTCAATAATACATTTCTGCAAGGAGATCTTGAAGAAGAAATCTACATGAAGCTTCCTCCAGGCCTAGGACAAAAAGGTGAGTCTAAAGTTCTTAAACTTAACAAGTCATTTTATGGTCTTAAACAAGCATCTAGGCAATGGTTTGCCAAACTCTTTTCGACCTTAATAGCTGAAGGATTCCAGAAATCCTTGTGTGATAATTCTTTCTTTTACATATCATAGAGGCAATATTTCAAATTTTGTCCTTGTTTATGTAGATGATATAATCATAACTGGTATTGATAATGATTTCATTACCTCACTCAAATTACGACTTGCGTCTCATTTCTCAATCAAAGATCTGGGTCGATTGCAATACTTTTTAGGCATTGAAGTCTCTAGATCACCTAAAGGGATTTTCCTATGTCAACGTAAGTATACATTGGATATACCCAAAGATTCTGGACTCATAGGTGCGCATGTTTCCTCTTTTTCTATGGACACACATTTGAAATTAAGAGCAGAGGATGGCAATGAACTGCCTGATCCTAGTGTTTTTCGTCGATTGATTGGAAGACTACTGTATCTTACAGTAACTAGAATAGATATCACTTATGCAGTGAATTATCTGAGTCACTTCATGCAACATCCTCATACTGCACATCTTGATGCAGCTCATCATGTGCTGCGATATCTAAAAGGCACAATTGGCCATGGCATATTTCTATCTTCTTCCAGTTCTATATTACTCAGAGGATATACTGACTCTGATTGGGCAAGATGCCCTATGACTCGTCGTTCAACTACGGGTTACTTTGTTACCATAGGTAACAGTCCTATTTCAACGAAATCAAAGAAGCAACCAACTGTTACTCATTCTTCAGCTGAAGTTGAGTATCGTACACTTGCACATTTGACAGCTGAACTACAATGGCGCGATATCTATTTAGGGACTTACATTGTGTGAGTATGAAATCTTCATAGGGACTTCATACCCGACAGCCATCAGATCTATTTGCATAAACTATGGTCAAATAAGCGATATTGGTTTCTAGTGATGACACGAAGAGAATAAGAACAACACCGAAGCTAATTTATATATGAAGCAAACAATGATAAATGCGAAACTATAAATTGTATTTCATTCTAACTAAAGCATGGATATGATCCTTAGAAGCTTGAGGAGAAACTAACCTAATCTCACTCTCACAACTTAGGTTACACCAAAAATCCAACCCTTACACTGAATGCCAAGCTCGCCTTATATAGGCCGAGTATGAAGTGGTTTACAACTAATAAGACAAACTACTTAATCGTGGAGGTGTCAGAGTTTGTCGAGTAAGGCGGTTCCTTCGGGAGGCTCTCTCTGAAGATGGCTTCGTGTCTTCTCCCTCGAGTTACCTGCTCGAGCCTTCTCCCGCCGAGCTCTTTGCTCGAGTTGACTTTGCGGAATTATCCGAAGCAAGACCAAGTTACCTTCGGGTTGGGCAAAGTATTTATGATCTGGAAACGTGTCCCGAGGGTGTTTTACCCTCCACAGTTTGCCTCTTTCCTTTCCTTGTATCGAAGATGCTTGGGAAGGAAATTACTTCTTCGTCTGCCTCCACTCGCCATGCACCCCACTAGCCGCCAAGTGTGACGTTTCATGACACGTTCTGCATGTTCCCGAGATTCTAGCTACCTTTTGACCTTCCAACCGGTAGCGCCGGTTTTCCTCTTAAGTTTTATTTTCTCCCTCTAAATTTTTTTAGCCCTTTCGTACTCTCTTCCACAACTCCGGCGTTCTTTTTCCCGAAAACCTTGAAACTCTATCTTCTGATCGAGCGCCTCTTTGGTGTTCTCTTCTGGTACCCCTTGCTTTAATCTTCTTTTTGCTTCATAAAGACAACTCCTTTTCTCTTTTCATCATCTCGTAAACTCCTGATCAATCTTGCCTCTGCAACTTTCGGCGCCGGCAAGTCCTGCTTTCTTTTCCTTCGTTTTTCTTTTCATGGCATCTCCTTCTAAAGCCGATGTTCTCATCTTGATGATGAAGAATTTAGGTTTTAAAGCTGATTCTTTCAACATAAAGGCTGTTGGTGCTCCGGGCAGCCGGCTGACTCCAGAACTGGTTGAGGAGTTTAGATGCAACGAGGATGGGATATTGGTTACGTTCCACCAAATTTATGCTGGTTTGATTCCTCATTTCTACCGGTCCTCCAACCCTTTGTTTCTTGAGATACTCTGCTTCCTTCCTAGCCCTCGAGGGGTAATGCAACTCACTTGTAGTTCAATTCATCTTATCAATCAGTGAGTTTCTCGCTCCGAAGATAATTTCGAGGCTGTTTCCACGGCGAAGTTTTATTTTACTGCCCAGAATTTCTTTCATCACTATGAACCATTTTTAACACTAGACAAGGAGTTTGCCCCATGGGGTGTTAGTTTTCGAACTGTGAAGGGGAGTGCGAATATAATTCGAGGGTCTTTAGACTACTCCATGGATGAAGACTGGTATTCGGAGCCTTTGCTTCTGGAGGGTCCCATTCTTCGTGGCTGGAAAGATGCAGGACGCTTATTTCTTCAGACTCAGTTCGATGTAGGTCATGAGTTCTCGACTCAGCATTTGTTTACAATCCACTTTTCTGACAAGGAGAAAGAGTTGTCTTGCCAAGTTTTAAGGAAAGGTAAAGGGGTTTCTGCGAGTGCCTCGAGTAGCTTAAAGCGGCCACTGAGCAAATGAGGAGACTATGGAGCAGGTAACAAATACCTTTTTGAGATATGTTTTTATTTTTGGAGTAGGAATACTTGCCTCTATTTGTTTCCTGAGAAAGACGGATTCTCATTTGCAGGGGAATGCTGTTTCTGCGGGTGACCTGAGTCTGAACAATGAGCTCGTTGGTTTTGAGTTCGAGGAAAAGACAGAGGTTGCTAGGCCTCATAAGAAGTTTGCGTTTAAGAAATCCTCCAAAGTAATTTTGCCGAATCAAAGCAAGGTATCGACGAAGCCATTGAAGGAGAAGATGATGACGAATGCATCTGACGAGTTGCTACCGCCGAAGGTTGTTGATTTGCCACCTATCAATAATGTTACCGAGGAGGTTGCCATTGTTGCTACGCCGAGTGTGCTTGCCTCTGCTTTTGCCATGGTTGATGTTGCTGCCACGACCAATGCCTCAGCTGAACCTTCTGTCCTCTCTTCGAAGAAAATTATTCCCTTGGTTGACCTCCTTCTTCCTCGAAGGGATGGCTCGACAGTTAGTATGGATTCTTCAAAGGATCTAGTTATCAGCTTTCCTCGTAGTTCGAAGTTTCCACCTGCTCCTAGCTTTGCTGGGAAACACACTCAACCATACACTGCTAAGAGATTTAAGGAGGTGCTTTTTGAGAACCATAGTCCAAGTGTCTTTTCCATGGAAGTTTCATCTCGTTTGACTCTCATGCCTCTGATCCTCTGAGTTGTCCTTTGGATCATGAGTTTGTAAGAAGTTTGGCGATGTTATTGGAGGTGACCGTCTGAGGATGGAGTACGATCTTCGCCATCCGCCTTTGTCGTACGAGGAGAACCTGGCTATGCTTCAAATGGTGAGCTTCTTTTAATTGGAGTATGAGTAGTCATATTTTTGGGTTTGGCTAAGTGTTGGCGTCTTTTTGTATGTTTCGTAGGGTGGTTACCATGCCTCTGGTCTCTTGGCTTATACCTTCGACTTGTATGGCGAGTCCGAGTATCATGAGCGAAAGTTTCTCCAAATGCAAGAAGAGCTTGTTGCCGAAAAGACTCGTAGTGCCCGAGAGAGGAAGAATTTGATAGGTATGAATTTGTTATCTTATGATTGTATTCGTTCCTTGTGATTTTATGCTGAGAAAATTTTACTACTGTTCTAAAAAGGAGAGTTAGAAAAAGGGGAGAAAAAAATCCGTGAAGTTAAACTAACTCTAAGCAATTTCCGAGAGGATCGTAAGTCCTCTCATGCTACCTCTGGTAATGAGAGTCACCGAGTTGAAATCGAGAAGCTTTTAAAAGAAAGGAATAAAGCTTGGGATGATCATGATTATTATAAGAGAAAAAGCCTCGAGGCTGAGAACCTGCTTACCGAAGAATGAGGACCGATCGCTTACTCGAGGAGGAGAAGAATAAGAATGAAATTAATGCTCGTGAAAAGCATTTTTTCCAGCTGGATCTATCTCGTTTGACACAGGAGAGAGATTCTGCTCGAAGGGATAAGTCGATCAGCTCGTCTGGCAGGATGGTGATTGATTTAGAGCAGGATATCAAGAATTTGAAAGTTCAGATGGTCGCTTTGAAGAATGTCAATAAGGGTTTAGTTTCAGAAAATGATGGTTTGAAGAGGGATTGTAACGATATAAGCATGGAGCTTGCAAAGGAAAGAACTTCGAAAGGCCACCTTTCCCGAATGGTTGATGAATATCGATTAGAACTTGCTACACTAGGAGAAGTTTCTTCTGAAAATATTAGAAAAAGGGCTGCCCAACTTCGCTTTACCAATCAACATGAGGTTACTGAGTACATGGTTGTTAAAGAAAGTAGGGTATTAGCCCTGATCAATTTGTCTTGATGTTCTTGCTGATTGTGGTCGAGTATCCCAACTTTATATGTGTTTGTTTTTTATTTTACAGGCATCGAGGCCAACCTACAAAAGAAAGTTACAGACGTCGAGGCTGCTAGGGACGATGCTTCCAATCAACTGGTGCTTGAAGCAGACCGAAAGTTGGAGTTCGAAAGGAGAGCAACGCAATTATCGAAAGAGTTGACTGAGGAACGCCAACGTTGAACTGCCGATGTAAACAGACTTTCCCGAGAGCTGGAGCTCGAACGTAAGCGTCGTTTGGAGGATGCAGGGAGGAGTGCCGAGGAAGTGGCCACCGAGCGCAATTTCCGCCTTAAGTGCGAGGAGGACTTGAGGAATATGGTTACAGGTTTTGCCCTCGTCCACCATCAATTAAGACATGGGCAGGCTGTTGAGGAACTTCTTACCAGGTCCGCCTTGACTACTTCCCTGGCTACGAGTATGGCTTGCCGAAGACATGGCCGATCCCTTTTTAGGACTATCAGTATTTAGCCTCCTACCTATGGTGTCGTTGGTGCCGATGATGCTGATGCAGTACTCCCAGGTGATGAGGATTTGCTTCCTCAGGAAGTGTTTGTAAGATTAGATAGGGATGAATTACGTAGGAGAGGGTTAATAAGGGACGTGCCCGAGGATCCAGATTCCAAAAATGAAGGAGGTGATGATGATGATGATGATGATTCCGATGATGGCCATTTTGGGGAGGCGTCGAGGGTGATCCCAAAGATGATTCTGAGGATAATACCGAAGATGATTCAGATGATGATTCGAAAGGCGATCCGAAGGGTGATGCTGGAGCAGAAGCTAGTAATGTAGCCGATGATGTTACACAGGATCTTGGGGACTGCAAAGAAAGGAGTACTGGTGGTGGTATGGCAGCTGGTTTTGATAAAGCGAACATCTATTTGTTTCAAGAATCTACAGCAGCGTACAGTAATGAGGAGAGTGAGGGTAAGACTGAGCCTGTGAGGGAGATTACTCCTTCGAGACAAGATCACTTCGTCTTTCGAACCTATGAAGAGGACTTGAAAGCTGAAGATGAGCTTTTTGATGAGATGAAGGTTTTTGGAGATTCCACCCTCGTCGTGTTGTGCTACCTGGAGGGGTTTCTCCCATGGTCTAGTGACTAATCTTTTTTGCCTTTTCCTTTGTTTATTGAATATACTTTTTGTACCTAATCTTTTTTGCCTTGTTTTGTTGGAGTTTCTCTTCTTTAGTTATGTATTTTCTCTTAGGAACTTCCTGTCCCGAGGATGCTCGCAAGGTTGGTGATGCGGATGTTAAGGAAGTTGCCGAAGATATTAGGTAGAAGATGTTACATCCCTTCTGCTATCTTGTTGTGCTTTGCATGTCTTGTTGCCTCTGTATTGCGTGTGACTTGCAAGGGTAGTTGTTTGTTTCTTGTTCTTTTGTGTAATTTTTTTTTTTAGCAACTTGTGATTTGAAACACGAAGTCGTCCTTGCAACATTCTAGGCTCTTATGGTTACTCGAGGTGCAACTCAAGGGATTACTTCGATGTAGGAGATAGTAAACCAGGTTAGTTGGGGCTTATGGATCACCCTTCCCAAAGGCTTTTAGTTACTTGACTGTTTTAAAGCAAACATAGGCTATCGAGGTCAAAGGTACCCATTTTGCCTCAGTATATTGGGTGGATATCGAGGATACCAAGTATCCTCGAAGAGAAAATGGTGGTATTCTGATGATCCATTTACCCCAAGTACAGTAGGGAACTTATGGTGGGTAGCTGCTATGATTTTACCTTGATAATAAAGTAACACAATGGGGGAGTGCCGGTCAAGGCTGGAGCTTAGACATGGTACTATTCTCCTATCGCGGCCTAGAATTCGACCCGTCTGTTTCTCGGCAGCCCCTCCTCGAGGCTATGTTTTGATTTTTTAGAGGAGGTCCCTCGACTGCGTGACTCGCCTACTATTCCCGCGAATACGGGCAAGTTAGCTGCCTCGGGGTTCCATCCACCTTTAGAGGTAGATGTTAATCCCATTTATCGTCCCCTCGACGCCTCAGAGAGAGAGGTCCTCATGGTAGTGGGTCCAAATGCTTCATTAGCTTATGTAACCTAGTTGCAAAGTACCCACCGCTTGCGGGGTGTCTTAGAGGATTGTGTCATATAGCTCGTAGGGCCCTTACGACTTATATGATCATTAACTATGTGCCTGCTATTCGAGGTCTTTTTATGTTTTTGGCGTCTTGGCCTTGGCGTTAAGGCCTTTTAATTTCATTGCGTCGAGGCACTAGGGGAGATGGCGTCGTGGATAGTTAGTTTTTTATGGCGTAAAAGCCTTTGGAGATCTGCCTACTCGAGGTAGACTATTTTCCTATCGGAGCAGGATTTGGAGTTTGAATCGTGGTATAGTGCATCGAAGAGTGCTATATATATTTTCTTAACAGCAGATCATGCTGCTTCCTTTATTCTTTCATTCTATAACTGACATTTCTTATGTGTTGCTTACATAATAGGTTTTAATTAAGATGTTTTAGATTCTTTCCCTCGACTGGGGTGCTTAGCTTTTGTCCATCGAGATTGACTAGGCTGTAAGTGTTACTTCCGAGTGCCCTTTCGTTTACGTAAGGCCCGACTCAGAATTTCTCCGAAGTATCCTCGACAATGTTTCCCGAGTTTGGCTTTCTCGTTGAAACATTCGGCGTGAGTACCTTGTTGCTCGCCACGAGGAATTGTTCCCTGTTTTCAATGCCCTTGCCTTTGCCCTTGGAGATGGGTCTGGTGCCTACCTTGCCCACTGTGGGATTGCTCACCGTGACATCAACCATTCCAGCCTCGACTTCAGCTATAAATTCTCTTATACATGACTCTATTTATCTTTGGGGTTCTTTGCTCGATTTGGGGGATCCTACCTCGAATTCTCTCTTTCTTGAACATCCATTTCATTGCATACGCGGGCTTCAGTTGAATCTCCTAGTATTTCTGCGATTCCAAGTGGTGTTGGGAATCAGATTCTTCTGTGTAGGGTGGAGGCTACTTCCATGATGCCGTGCAGCCAGGGTCTTCCCACAACGGCGTTGTAGGGAGAGTCTATGTCAACCACGCAAAATGATGTTGGATGTTCTAACTTTCCTACATGAATCATTAATGTCAGCTCTCCCCTGGGCACAATGGTTTTCCATTGAAACCATAGACGTTATATGTTGAGGGTGCCAAGGCACTTTGCTTCTCGAACAACTTATCATACGTCCTTCCAAAGAGTATGTCCACAGAACTTCCTGGGTCTACCAGTATTATTGGCATTGCTGTTTTTTCGATGTGCAGCGTGATAACTAAAAGGTCATTGTGCAATCTTCCTTCGTCGGGGATATCTGCTGCTGAGAAAAATATTGGATGCCTCTGCCATTCTTCCAGGTTCCCTCCTACTGCTACACTTAATATTTCTTTGCCTTCAAAGTCTTTTTTATGAATTCTACCAGTGTGGACTCCTTTGACGTATCGTCCGCAAGTGTCTGCATGGACTATGGAGTTGCAGTCGTCGAATCTTGGGATATTTCAGTCAATAGTTATTACATATTCCTCGTGTTTGTTCTCCTCCTTTGGTTGTGGCGGACTTGATGGCGGCTTTGGTAGCTCAAGAAAGTGCTGGAATTTTCCCTTTGAAATAAAGAAGTAAATCTGATCTTGCGCCGTGATGCAGTCCTTTGTTGTGTGTCCATAGAATTGATGGAATTGACAACAGTCTCTTGAGTTTCGAGTATGCTTTGGTTGGTTCCCTCTGCTCCTTGGGTATCTCATCTCGCTTGCCAGTTTGGATTGTTCGATGCTTCGGAGGGCGTCTTCGATGGTTACACATAGCTTCGACAACTTTCTATCTTGGAATGTAGGGAATCCCGACCTTGGCACTCCGAACTTTCTGCTTCCCTCGTGTCCTCTTTGAGTGCCGCTACTTTTGAATTCTCCCCGAGAGCTATTTCCTCTACTGTCGTTGTACTTTCTGTTGTCGTGATACCTCCCATCACCGAATTTGCCCTCGCTTCCATATCTCCCTGCATCGTTCTGCCTTTCTCGTTTTGAAAAGTCCCTTGTTTGGTGGTTCATGGTGTGATCTCGCTCTTGAAGTGATAAGTTGTTTATGGAGTGCACCTGTTTTGATATAACTTCTTTCCCTTGAGTGGCTTGCTCCCTGATTTCGTCCAGTGTAATTCTCTCCTTCTGATACTTCTGAAGGTCTTGTAGCGTCTCTACATTCTTGGATAAGAGTCTGTCGTACAATGGATGGTTCTTGTCGAGTGCATTTAGATATGCTCTCACCTTGTCTTTTTCTGAGGCTCAATTTTCTACTTCTACACACTGAGCGGTCCACCTGTCTGTCAAGATTTTAATGGATTCTTCAGGTCTTACTCTAATGCTAAACAATTTCTCTACTCCTGTCTTTGATGAGTTGTTGTATAAGAAATGAAGTATGAATACTTTGAATAGCTCTTCGAAAGATGTGATCGAACTAGCTGTTAGGTTGTCATACCAAGCCAAAGCTTCCCCTTTCAAGCTGAAAGGAAAATACTTGCAAAGCACCTCGTCTTTGTCGGCCCAAGCTAGGAACACTCGCAGGTACATTTTGATGTGCAGGGTTGGGTCTCCTGTCCCATCGAAGATTGATGCGAAGACTGGCATGGTGCACTTTACTGGGATGGCCTTGGCGAGGAGTTTGGGGCTTAGTGGCGAACGGTTGACATCATTAATTGCTTGAGTGAGCTTCATCTTGTCAGTTGATTGAATCCTATTATCGAAGAATTCTGTTCGAAGCGTTTTAATTTGCTTCGTCATGACTTGCTGTAGAGCTTGCATCTCGGCATTCTTCCTTGCATGTTCATCTTCGTATATCAAATGTATGATGTTTCCTTTTGGACGTATACTGGGCTCGGTTTTTCTTCTCGAGATCATTATCTCAGGGTCCTTGGGGTTGTTTCCTTTGTATTTTGTGTTACTTCTTGATACCGAGGGTCCCCTGGATCGTGATATAATTTGTGGGCGAGAGTGCCCCTCACTGCTCCCTTTGTAATTCGATGTCTATTTCTCCGCAACTTTCTTATTTGCCTCGGCTAATTGCTTTTTTAGTTTCCTTATTTTCTTGTTCTTTTGAATCAACTTTTGAAATTGTGCAGCCCTTGTGGTGTATGCTTCAATGGGGTGATGCGCTATTACTACTTCATTCGGGATGTCGTCTTCGTCGTCGTCCTCGTTGTTCTCTCCATCTTCCTCTTGAATTTGCTGTTGAAGTGACTCATCACCCGCTGGGAATCCTTCCCCATCAGGTCCCAGATCTTCTATTTGTACTTCTTCCTCGTTTACATGCTCTCTGTGCTGGACTGTGCTTGCAGCTACCTCTGACGATAGTCCTTTGCTCGTTGAAAACCTGGTGTTGTGCGTCGAGGATCCGACTCTTTGCTTCGGTTTTTGATCAGGTTTCGAAGTCATGTTGACAGTGACCTGTAAAAAACAAAAAGCCCGTGAGGTCCAATGCGGCTGATGCAGTGTACTAGGTCTGACATGTATCCTAGTAGGTGTAACAGATTCTGTCGTGTGGAATTTCAGGGTTAATTATACTCGATTCTGACCGAACCATAATTGTTTTTTGGCTTATCCACATCTTCCTTCCAAATGAGGAGATTCTGGCAGGCTGGCCTACTTTTCCTAATCTGGACCCTGAGCGGCTTGTTTCCAAATATGGACGTGATATGTAAGCCATAAAATGGCCCTAGATTTTCCTTTCTCAACATCATTGATACACCATATTTTACGGGTCTTTCTTGGTAATTGAAATGGCTGATCCAAGGTGAAATCTACTCTTTCCTTGAGATTTTGTTGCGATTCTTTTGAAAGATTTTGTTACACTCTTGATCAGATCTCTATGTTTTAAGGTTTGGATTCCTTGAAGAAACACTGATCTTATCATATATGATGATATGCTCAAAAACCCTTGAGCGTGCTAGAGCTTTTAAGATCTTTAGACACCCAAGGCTGTGGAACCCGTAGAATAATAAAAATATGATGAAAATACGATTTTAAAGAAGAGTTTTAAAACCCTAGAAAAAATTTCCCCAAAGAATTTGAAAACCCTAAATCACAGGCAAACTCTAAGTTGTTTTAATCATCCCTGTTTCTAGCGCCAAGCTGTGTGAGTATGAAATCTGCATAGGGACTTCATACCCGACAACCATCAGATCTATTTACACAAACTATGGTTAAAGAAGCGATATTGGTTTCTAGTGATGACACGAAGAGAACAAGAACAACACCGAAGCTAATTTATATATGAAGCAAACAATGATAAATGCAAAACTATAAATTGTATTTCATTCTAACTAGAGCATGGATATGATCCTTAGAAGCTTGAGGAGAAACTAACCTAATCTCACTCTCACAACTTAGGTTACACCAAAAATCCAACCCTTACAATGAATGCCAAGCTCGCCTTATATAGTCCGAGTCTGAAGTGGTTTACAGCTAATAAGACAAACTACTCAATTGTGGAGGTATCATAGTTTGTCGAGTAAGGCGGTTCCTTCGGTAGGCTCTCTCCGAAGATGGCTTCGTGTCTTCTCCCTCGAGTTACCTGCTCGAGCCTTCTCCCGCCGAGCTCTTTGCTCGAGTTGACTTTGCAGAATTATCCGAAGCAAGACCAAGTTACCTTCGGGTTGGGCAAAGTATTTCTGATCTGGACAGGTGTTCCGAGGATGTTTTACCCTCCACATACATATTCCATGTAATCAACCTATTCTTATTTCTTGTGATAGCCAGCCGGCAATTCATAATGCTTATAATCCAGTTTTTTCGCGAACGTACTAAGCATATTGAGATAGACTGTTATTTTGTACGTGAGAAATTGTTGAGTGGATTCTTACAAGCACATCTTGAGTCATCATATCAGCTTACCGATTTTTAACCAAGCCATTAAGAGTTAAACAATTTCAGCATTCATTCTGGCATTCCTGCTCCAACTTGACGGGGGGTATTAACATTATATGTTATGTCAGTTGTAATCATGTAACAACTTAGTCTTAAGTCTTCCAGTTTTGTAGCCAGCTCTACTTGTTCATCTTATTATCTTTACTTAGTCTTGCGTCTGTATAGGAAGACCTCCAAGTCTTACGATTGTATTCTTATCTTTTAAACCCTATTGTAAACCCTAATGTAATTGTATTCTATATAAATATCAAGCATGAAACAGAACTCTTCACAGTTGTGAGAGACCAAAACACTGTCTTCTAAAACCTTTTAACCACATTGATGTATTTGCATTGTGTTAACAGACTTTAGGATCATTGTTATGTAGCCAGAGTTGTTCCTTCTGATTTTTTGATTATTCCACTCGCTAGTTACACGACTAGAAAGCTGAGTCGCAACTATGTAATGGATGTACAAGAATATAGCATGATCATGACTCTTTCGAATTGGGTTAAGGTTCACCCGTTAGACATGACACAATAGTCTTGAATTGAGCTGCCACAACATTGTTTGAAAAAACACAGAACCAGTTGCCAAAGTATCTGCTGAAAGGTAATTACTGTCATTACTGATGTGAGTCTTATCCAGTCGTATTCTTGATCTTGAAGTGAGCCTTGAGTCTGGCATCTATCATCATTGTCAGAAGCCTCTTCAACTGTGTTTTGCTGCTGCCGGTACCCGATTCAGTGTCATTCATGTTTTGGACTTTGATGTTAGTTTATGGAGCCGAAGCAAGTTATGGGCCAATAACCATCTAAACCAAAGCAAGCCCATAGAAGAGGTCCTTTTAGTCTAGATATATGCGCTGATTTTGGCGCTGCAGACTTTACTTGGGCGCTTCAAAGTAATAAAACCATCCAAAGGGTAGTTATAAGGGATGTCTAAATAGGTATACAAAGTCTAAATTACCCTTACACATTTAGGTTTAAATTAAAACCCTACCTTTCTATATAATTTTCTTCTCTATTCTTTTTACCACCCCCACCACCTACTACAACTGCCGCCACCACTAACATCATCACCAAAAATAATTGCCGCCACCACCATAAAAAAATAACTGCCGACAGTCGCCGCCGCCACCAAAACAAAAATACGCCCAAAAAAAAATTTACGCCCAAAAAATATGTTTTACGCCTCAAAAATAGGTTTTACACCCCAAAAATATGTTTTACGCCTCAAAAATAGGTTTTACGCTCCAAAAATATGTTTTACGCCTCAAAAATAAAATTTACGCCCCAAAATTTTAGCCCCAAAAATATGTTTTACGCCCCAATTGGCCTAGTTACGGCTTGGTTTTGTTTGAGCAAATGGAAGGAAAAAATTACGGTTTATTTTTTGGGGCGTAAAAAAATTTACGCCCCAAAAAATATGTTTTACGCCCCAAATTTTACGCCCCAAAAATATGTTTTACGCCCAAAATTTTACGCCCCAAAAATATGTTCTACGCCCCAATTGGGGCGTTAAATTCAGTTTTTACGCCTTGGTTTTGATGTTGTTACGCCCCAATTCATTTTTTACGCCCCAATTCAATGGTTTACGGCTTGGTTGCATTTTTTTTTTTTTACGATTTGGTTTTGACGCCCCAATTTATTTTTTACGCCCCAATTCAATGGTTTACGGCTTGGTTGCATTTTTTTTTTTTTTACGGTTTGGTTTTGACGCCCCAATTCATTTTTACGCCCCAATATTTTGTTTTACGACTTGGTTGCATTTTTTTTTTTTTTTACGGTTTGGTTTTGACGCCCCAATTCATTATTCATGCCCCAATATTTTGTTTTACGGTTTGGTTGCATTTTTTTTTTTTACGGTTTGGTTTTGATGTTTACGGTTCACATTTTTGTGAGCACATTCCAAAATGTTTACGCCTTGGTTTGGTAGGCGTAAAACATTCTAGGACAAAACTAGGGCATCTTTTACGCCTTGGTTTGCAAGGCGTAAAATCTTTTACGCCTTACTTCATGAATCACAAGACGTAAAAACTAGTTTACGCCTCGGTTTCATATGAAATCCAAACCGTAAAACCAACTGGTGCGAAAAAAAACAGCCCCAAATCGATGATTCTAACCTAAAAAACAATGAAAACATGATTGAAAACATGGGGTTTGTTCAGAATTGTTTATGGTTTGAGGGAGATCCTAATTTGAGGGAGATCAGAAGTGGTTATGGTTTATCGTCACTGGTAATTCAGAGAAGAAGAATGGGTTTTAGGGCTGCGATGGTGGTGGCGGAGCTATTATTATCAGGGGTGGTGGCGGGGTGGTGGTGGCGTTGGTAGTGAAGGAGGAGAAGAACATGGTTGTTTGTTAGCCTATTTTATAAGGGTAAAATTGTCCATTTTTATAAGGGGTTTTTGGTTTTGATTCCCGATGACCCTATTTTGTCACCCTTTGAAGCGCCCAAGTAAAGTCTGCAGCGCCAAAATCAGCTCATCTAGATATGGTAGAAGCCTAGAAGGTTGTAGAAGCTGGTAGACAATCTTTTCGCCCTCATAGAATTCTCTAGATTTCTTTCGTTGTTCGCGAACTATCAAGAATGTTGTAGAAAGAAATCCAAAAGAAACAAATCCATCACGAGATCTTGATTTCTCCCCTTATAAAAATGCGATGCAATAAACTTGGCCAAACCATCTAATCAAGTTCAGCAACCTATACAACCAAATCAGAAATTTAGAATTATAACATTTCCAAATTCCAATTCAACCCAGACTCTTTTCAAAAATGTCGATCATTCCAAGCTTCTTCGGAAACAGAAGAACAAACGTTTTCGACCCATTTTCACTAGACATATGGGATCCATTCCAAGACTTCCCATTCTCAACCTCATCCTCTGCACTCTCCATGCCTCGTTCTGAATTGTCCAAAGAAACATCGCAATTAGCCAACACTAGGATTGATTGGAAGGAAACCCCAGAAGCACATATCTTCAGAGCTGATCTTCCCGGTGTTAACAAGGAAGAAGTTAAAGTTGAGGTTGAGGAAGGGAGAGTTCTGCAGATAAGTGGGGAGAGAAGCAGAGAAAGTGAAGAGAAAAATGATAAATGGCATAGAGTTGAGCGTAGCAGTGGCAAGTTCCTGAGGAGATTTAGATTGCCTGAGAACGCCAAAGCGGAGGAAGTTAAAGCTGCTATGGAGAACGGAGTGCTTACTGTGACTGTTCCCAAAGTCGAAGAGAAGAAGCCTGAAGTCAAATCTATTCAGATTTCTGGTTGAGTTTCAGGCCTTGACAGCAAATTGTGATCCTTGATCCTTCGGTTTTAATTTGTTATTAGTGTCAGTGTTGGCGGTGTCCTGTATCAATAACTGTTATTAGAGTCTGTATTGTCCAAATTAGTAGAAGTGTTGTTGGTGTCTCTGGTCTTGTAATCTTTGTTTCTTGCTTATTAACAAAGAGTTTGCAGTTGTTGTTTGTATCTTTGGCTCATTGATTGTTAAAACCCTTCGCAAACATGATAGGATAGCTTTGAAGATACTCTGATACACCCACATTAACATAATCCTCTCCCACTACAAACCAAACCTGAAAACTCTTCTGAAAACTTGAAAGGGTGGGATGGGGGTTGGTCTTCATAAAGTCAATGGTATATGTGCTGCAAGTCTAATGTTTTGCAGTGAGAGTAGCATAATGAGATGGCTCAAATGACTAGACAATATAATTTCTTATGATTTCTTAGTTTATGCTACAGGAAGGACAGACTGTCAGAGACTGTGGACATGAAGTTGAAGTTGATCTGCTACAGTCTGGCTCTTACCAATTGTTGAGGCGTATCTTTCACTAATGAACAAACACACCTTACTTAGTGGGCAGTCATTGAGAGAAAATGTGCTGAACATGACAGCAAGATGTCAACATTATTTCCTCATTATCTTTTACAAGTTCAATATATGAACAATCTTTCTCTTCAAATCTCCAACCAAAAGTCAGATTTGTCACCGTAAGTTCTTGATTGAAATGGAAAATTGACATTTCTTTCATCACTGTATGCTACACAAGAATGCCAGAATGGTACTCCTCACTGTAAGTTCTGTATTCTCAGGTCAAACCTCTGCTTCATCTGCCGAAGTCTTTTGCATCCTCAGCTTAAGGCATTTACAACCATGGATACTTAGAAAGAATCTACCAGGTTATATTGCTCCTTTCTTTCTGCAGATCTACCTGCGTCATGGTGCTTACTCAAGTTGTAACCTTCATAATGTTTAGGCTATGCCTTGCTATCATTTACTTGGCTTACCTAATAAGAAGAATGCTTTTGCACAACATTTCTAGGAAAGCTTTCCATTTAAGTTACAAGGTAAGTCACCTATGCCATTACATTTTACAAGCATGTTCTAGAGATTACCTAAAACATTAACAATTGCCAGTAACACTAAAGAAACAGAAAATTTAGAGCAAACCCATGTCTTTTGGCATTACAATGATTGACAATAATGTAACAATTACTTTAGCAGAGAAAGGACATACATGTATCTCAAATCATAAAGGGGGCTTGGGGAGTGTATCCCTATGAATTCAAATGCACAACACCATATGATTTTGAAACAGAAAGTCAAGGTTGTCATTATCCCATAGAGAAGGGCAAATAGAGCGCATGTGAGATGAGAAAATGGAAGCAAACAGAAAAACACAAAAACAACACACTCGGATTTAGAAACTACAAAAACAAACATGACCTTTGTTAAAGTGGGAAATTCAACCACTATCTTCTTCTCATGCTCAGTGCAAAATAGGGTATCTTTTCAAAGGTCAAGCTTCCTCTGGTACACTGGCAGGTTTGGCTGGGGCTGGGGTTGATGCTGCTGCTGCTGCTGCTGCATCACGCTTGATTGAAGCACATTTAATGAGATGGTTGTAGCTGCCCTTCTCCTTGAAGAGTTGGGAGAAGTGGTGTTTGCAGTAAAGAATGCCATCAAGAGCAGCATAATTTGATGGGTTAAGCGCACAACCACCATGAGTGCATTTGAAACAAGACTTGTGGTACGATAGGTTCTCAACAGTTACCTAGAAAAGTAGATGCACAGGTTTAGACAAAAGCATCATGTTATGGTTTTGGTGCTGAAAGAAAAGGCCGCCAATACAAAATCAAACTTTTGATTCTCAGGAATCTAATGCACTTTGAGAATACATATGAAACCGAAAAGTCTGATTTACACACTTTTTATGTTTCTCTTGATTTTCTTGATTGTTGATGCTGAGATGGAGCACAACTATTGGATAAGGTAGGTGTGGAATGAGAATTGGTCAGCAGCTACAAACCTCGAGGTTTCAAAGCAGAGGATATAATCTAACCGTAATAAAGATCTATCGGATATAGTCTTCAGTAAAAACAACAACACAGTCATAAACCCCATAACCCTAGGAAGATTACAATGATGACATAAAATAAGCAATGGTCAGTAAGGAGGTCGCAGACACTAAATCAAGGCCTAAAATATAAAGCGACGAATGAGCAGAAAAGATTAGCTAATCTTACATGATAAGCATCTACAATCAAATGGTTGATGACAATCAAGCAAAATGTAGACCTTTAATAAGGCTGAATTGTATTTGTACCTTCTCAAGTGGATAGGCAGTCTTTCCACACGTTGCACATTTATCTTGTGTCCCAGAAAACATGCCAGCAGCTTTACTAGGGGACCTAGACTGCGATCAAGCAAATAATGACCATTAAAAACAGTACAATGAACCTAACGAATTTGGCCTCACCAAGAGATCCAAGAGCTTTTATTAGTAATAACTTGAAAAGGTTATGGAGATTAAATTACCAAATTTCTTGTCAACTTCTCAGCAGATTTTACAGCTGAAAAAAAGATCCAACAATTATAATTAGATAGAAACAAAAGGAAGGTAAACACGATCAGATATATTTGCTAAAAAAACTAGGCACAGATGAAGGCATACATGAGACGACATTCTTAGAGAAATTTCCAGATTCCTTGAAGAGTTGTTCGAAATGAGGTTTGCAGTAAAGGGTTCCTTCCATCGAGGAAAAGCTGCTCAGCTGCAAAAAAAATCAAAACATAGCATACCAATAAGACTCACAATTGCCTGAGGCAAAGTAGAATTCACTGAAATTGCAATAATTGAGCATATAGATCTGCTAAGAAAACCACTGATTTCCACAAATTAGATTAAAAAAAAAATCAAGCTTTACCAGTAAGGAAAAGAAAAGGAAGTACCTTTAGAGTTCCTTTGCAATGACTGCACTTAAAACAAGACTTATGAAAAGAGAGTCCATCAGCTTGTAACTGATCCATAACATAAACTGTCTTGTCACAAACATTGCATTTCTCAAGTGTACCTGTGAAATTCATATTTTCAAATCCTTAGATCCAAACCCCTTTTCTCTAAATCAATTAACTTTACGGATCCCTTTGATCGCCTAGTACAAAGAAATCCAATCAAAGATGTCTCCTTTCTAGAATTCCTTCAAAATTTGAGAGGAATGAGATTTTGGAGAAAAGGGGCAACGGCCTGTAGATCAAAAATATGAAACCCTATGCGAACTTTTTGTAGCTACCAGAGGAGAGAATTTTGAATAACAGAGGAAGAAAGAAGAAGAAGAAATGGGAAAGTAAGATGAGGTGGGTCTAGTTGGAAGAAGCATAAACGTTAAAATATCCAACGCTTTCCTATCCTGTGTTTCAAGGATTTTTGAGAGTAAATACATCCAGATATTCAACGGTTAGATGTTGGATAAATTAGTCATATGTGTACGTGGCTGATAATAACTGGATATGGTTGGTAGTACGAAGAGAAAGGCGAAGTAGGGGATAGAAAGAGTGGGTAGTCATCATTCTCTGGCGCTGGATTTGTCTGCTTTCAACTAATCAAAACTGCGGTTTCTTCGGAGTATTCTATCAATAGTGTCGTCCGGGAAATACAGGGAGTATAGTACTAATAACACGTGTGTATTGTATACAGTACATGGAGCTGTATACTGCATATTGTATGAGTGTATTGACTGTATTCTGTTTTGTTTGTTGAAATACAGGTCATATACTGTATCCACTTTGTTGTATACAAAAAGTATACGATGGGACTCAACAATAAAAACCTCGAGAAAGACATTCTTCTTATCTTGAGAATATAGAGATGAACTGCTGATATGGTTTTAGCTTTCCTCTTTCTTAATCATAATATCATACTCTGAGTCTCCGACTCAAAGTTGGATGATTCTGGAAAAAAATTTCATCCCATTGTTGAGAAATTCCCTGAAAAACTTAGGCCGGTAACGGTTCCTTGTGAGCATTTCAATTTGCCATGTCTGATGGCCAGGGAAGGAGCCAGAACTTTTGTTCAGGGGGACATTTTTGTATTGAAAGAATGTTCCTAATCCTGATAGGCGGTCGAAGGCCGTGGTTTTTTTGTACTATTTATAAAATGGTTACTTTGAGTTCCAAACACATTAAAATACGAATGTTTAAGTACTTATATACACAAAATTTAGTCCCCACTAGACCCTTAACAAATCTGTCCCCGTGAATGGCTAAGTTTACTGTGGGTAGAAAAATAGTTTGCCAATAGAATCTATTTCGCGCGAGAGAGCTTTTGTAGTTGGTGGGTGAGACAACCAATCTCGTGCGAGAGAGATTTCAGTCGTGAATGGTCAACTGTTTCTCGCCTATATTAACATGTTATCTCCCCCAAATAATTAACTCCTTCAATTTTATTTTCTGGTGTTTTTTTTTTCTTCCCAGAATGGTGATTCATGATGAGTGTCGTACTCAACAAATAAAAATTCCTTACTTCTCTTAACTAAATAATAGTATGGGATAAGCAGGTTCGTTCCTGAGGGAGTTGAGCTAAGCTGTGAATCTAATTTCCTGATGAATGTAATGCAAGGTTGGTGCTTATGCAAAATATGAAATGAGAATGGTCAAGGAGTCAATCTCCACTATTGAATATGAATCAAATTAATCATATGAGCGCAATCTTCTTCAAAATATGTTTACTAACAACCCTAGACAAGTTACAAGTTCAACTAGTTCATTAGACTCCAAGGTCACTTCGTAGAATAAGTTCTCTACTCGTTTCTAGCCAATTAGGCCACTTTGAATAAGTTCTCAAAGTGTAACGTAATTAACTGATATGCTCTATGAGTTGGGTTTATCCTAACCACATGTTCACAAGTTCGATATGTTAACTTAGGTAGTCATCTACACACTATTGTCTATGGAATCCTCCACAACGTTAATGTTTTGCTACTTGTGATTGAATCACCTCAACAATTACGGATTGAGGTTATAAAATCTAGCATTATCATCGCAAACAAGTCGTATAATTGATCACTTAAACGACTCGCAAACAAATCATGATCATAAACACGGTAGAAGATAAACAATAAATCAATAATTAAAAGAAAGAATTACTCGTATAAAGACTCAAATCAAATAGTTCAAAATCATCCCAAACCAAACATGTGGAGGGTAAAAACCCTCGGGACACGTGTCAGAGATCCAAGAAGCAAGACCACACCGAAGGGAGAAGTAGCGAAGCTTCGGGATCAAACCAAATAAAGATGAGACCGAGGACACCGAGTAAAGAATCAGAAGAAAAGGATTCGGACCCTGCCTCGAAGGACCGAAGCCCCAGAACCATCTTCGGAGTACCACCGAAGGAACCGCCTTACTCGACAAGGACTGACACCACCACGATTGAGTCAATTGTCTTATTAGCTGTAAACCACCCAAGCTCGGCCTATATAAGGCCAGCTTGGAAAACATTGTAAGGGTGGGATTTTGGTGGTGTAACCTAAGTGGCGAGAGAGGGATTAGGTCTGTATCTCCTCTAGCTCCTTAGGATCATATCCATGTAGTAGTAAAACAGAAATATAATCTATTATACGCTTTATCCTTTGATTAATGAGTCTTTTTACATGTCTTCGATATTGTTCTTGAGGTCTTCGCACCTTGAATAATGTTTAAGTAACTATGTGTGTGTTTAAGATCTGAGGGCTGTAGAACATGATGCACCTATGCAGATTTTATACTCATACAAAACAAGTATTTAGCCATGCATGGAGTTCATGTTCTCAAATAATCAAATTCAAAGAATAATAGGATTAAGGTGATGAAAACTCAGAAAACAAGCCAAATATTGCTGGTGGTAGCGTAGCGAACAACTCCTCAAGTTCCTGGTGGTGGTGGTGGATTGTGAATTGATGTGTAGATGTCGTGGTGGAAGTGTTGGTGATGATGGAAGCGTCGCTCTGAGTTGTTGTTGCTGCAAAATGCTGGTGGTATGCGAAGATGATGCTGATGCTGCTGGATTGGTGGTATGCAGGTGGTGGATGCAACTGGTGGATGGGTTTGGAGAGCAACTTCAGCTTATCTCTGTGGAGTTGCAAAACTATGGAGGGGAGATGTATGATGTGGTTGAGAGATGATTTAGCTCTAGGTTTTGGTCTCTTTTATAGACTTCAGTTGCCGTGACTTCTTGAATCCCACAGAAACTTAGTTTTCCAAATTCAACTTAACTTCTGAAAATATCTCTTTCATCTCTACCATTCAACAACAAAATCTGACGGCCAATCAACTCTTCTCACCATTTTATCGGCTAAAAAATTCTCTTTATGTCGGCTTCTAACTTGAAGCCACTTTCCTTCTTTGTGTCAAATTCTGATCCCATGTCTTGTGCTTCTAAAACACTCACCAAAAACCCACCAAACCTGGCTAGAACCGATGGCTTAAGCTAGTTAAGTAGACTAGCAGCAAAACTGACTTGAACTGGTCACTCAAGCCAATTATCGAACACCTTGCGTGCACTTCTGTTATGAAATAGTCAAGAAGTTGCTGGTGCTTTTTAACCATCACTAATCTCCTTCTCTGCAGTATTTTCAGTATTCAAACACAACCCACCATTTAAAATCAAGGAAAACTTTAAACCATTATTAAAAATTGTCATTCTTCGTCACTGACATCCAATGGCAACAAGTTCTTTCTCCCTGTTATTTCTCGATAAAAGTGGACCTAAAATTTCTCACTGTGCCCAATATCTTGTTCCATTTCAGCTTCTGAATCATCTGAATTCCCTTCCATTCACACAACAATCAACAGCTGCAACATTTTCTCTACTTTGCCAGTAAGTCTGGGATAAACTGAAGGGGCATTTTGGTTTTGCCCCTAGTTGAAAAAGACAATTCTGCAAAGTCGCCTCTACTTCATCCAATAATATTGACTTTACCTCTACTTGGTATATTCCATCCAATTATACCGTTAGATTTTTTGTACGAGATACACGCGTACAAAATCCCCATCTATGTACTAATATACCCTTATTTGACATTTTGACTTTACCCCTACAACCGAATGTTATTTAGACTTTACCTCTACTTTTAATTACTCAACATTTTGACACGAGTTATTCCTTGGGGTCTTAACGAACGACCAACGTCATGTTTGAGGAAAAACCTGTCAAAAATACTTTGTAACGAACTTTAACTAAAAATTGTGTTTGGTAAAAAAAAAATCAAAGCGTTTTGAAGAAAAACACTTCTATTTTAGGGTTGGTTTTAACTATGTTGTTTCCTTCTTGCCTTACAAACCTTCTCATGAGCCTTGGCAACATGCCTGGACCATCGACACAAGGCTGGTGTTGCATCACTGGTTGCAAGTTAAATATAAGAGAAAGGACTAGTCGTCAGTTCTCTGTTTCTTTGGAATTTAAACTTCAACTACTCTAACAAGCAGTTGGGTTCAACATAATGAGGTGATAGAGCATAGTTCAGTGGTTTGCAGCTCAATACCCAAGCCGTGGGTCTCGAGTTCGAAACTCCCCACTCCCTTATTTTCCTCTTTTATCTGAACTGCCTCTTAACACTTTTGGGTTCCTTATAGTGGTGTCTCTAGCTAGTTTCCCCTTATCAGTACGGATGTCCCTTAGTGCTCACACATGGATGTTGATATCTGTAACCTAGGAAATGACCATTTTGACCTTTTTCTTTTAATTTGATGATTTATTTCACCTTTTTCTCCACATGACTCCAAAATACCTGCAAAATGCAAAAGAAGCATAAAACG
>JAJJMA010195792.1:0-10961 GCA_023529015.1 Papaver nudicaule | reverse complement strand
AGGGCTATCCACAGGAATGACAGGTGATCAGAAACAAAATTGAAATAGTTTTTATTCTATACTGCTTCCAAATGCTAGCTCAGTGGTAGACTGGCTTTTCTCGAAGCTTTAGAATAGTTATATGACTGGGGTTTTGCACTTTTAGCCAAACTGTACATAGGCCCCGATGATTATACGAGTAACAAATCAAGTTTGAATTGTTTATGGAGAATTCTGGAGGTAAAAACCACAAGTTCCATCATATATTTATGCTTATTTTATTTGGAGATTAATGTATTATACTCAAAGGTCAATGTTATTTTTGTCGGTATTGTTGGTATACGTACGTACTTCTTTATTGGTGAACCCTTTTTTTCACAACCACACGGTTTTTCCAGTCATAGAGAAGTACCAAACTGAAAACTGGGTGCAACGACAATCAACATTCTATGTATGTTCGTGTGTAGAACAACCAATAACATTATTGATATGCCTTGTAGAGATTTATAAGAGTTCCGAAGTGATGCGACTCCGATGATATATGATAAAAGCTTAATGGTTTATGTTATACAATTTGTTTTTCTGGAAATGTATTTGATACCACGGCGAAAGACTCATTCTGTAGCTACAAGGCAGAAAAGTAAAATATCATCAACCAACTTTGAAATAGTTCATTTCTCATGAAGATTTTTACAAGTTTTTCATTGGTCAACCTTGGGAATCTGTCGATGACTTGATAAAGGTGGCACGAGACGAAGTGACTGCCTTTCTTGGTTCGATTCAATTTGCAAGGCTAACATAGCTATGCAACTAAAAATTTGTCAGGGGTGGATATCCCAACTTTAAGTAGGATGTCGCTTGCACCTAATTATTTTCATCCAGTCAGTCTTCATAACCATCGGCTATGTCACACTTTTTTGAGGAGATGAAATCCATCATTTCACAAGGGAAAACTACTACTGTTCTAGTATATTTTCAAGATCTCAATTGAGAAATCCATATCAGGTGGTTTCAACTACACTAATGTAATATCATGGAAGGTTGAATGATTAACACTATGTACTTAAGCAATTTCAGGCATTCCACTTGTACGAGATGAGTCGATGGAGGGTTGAAGACATGATGTAAAACTTACCTACTCCAGAGTCTTTCACTTCCAGGGGGAGTGAAATAAATGGGAGAATGGAACAAGTGGTGGAAGTCGAGTCTCCACCCCAAATATGGTGCAACTACTACAATGTTGATGCACCTCAGAACCGAAATCCTTTTTTCCTTGTCCCATACCCTCAGGATTTCTCATTCCTGGAGCATTTCAACCATCTTCATATATCTAAGGTGTGGATCTGAAACCTCAGGTTCCCCCTATGTTTAATTTACAAGGTTTTCGAGATGATTTCGATTCTTTAACTCTACTACCTGATACTTCTTTTGAACCTAGCTATTGCTGCTACTCAAGGTTATGCTGACATATTTAACATCATCAATTTTCGACTTGGGGTCATAGATGTTTAGGAACCCAAATAAGTAGATGTATTCTTATTTTCAATTGTTTTTTCTTTCCATGTAATTTTTTTCTAGTTAATGAAAACTATTTTAGATTTACATTTCAAATCAAAATTGGTTTTACATTTCGTCATATATAAATTAGAACTTAAAACTAAACTATTTCGAAAGCAAACATATATATCTTCAACACCATAAGGATGCGTAAACAACTTTCGAAACAAAAGATTTTGTCTTTCAATCTTTGCCGCGTAGTGATCCTCTTAACACATCTTCATTGGTTTCACCAATCAGTCTACCTCGATTAAGCCACAAATTGGTTAAGTTATCTGTTCATCATTGAACATGAACCATCAACTCACACTGTCTCACTTTTTCGTTCTCTTCTTCGAACTGTTCAAATAGACATTGCCAGAATTACTGGGGCATCTCTGCATAAGAGATTGTAACACATATTTTCCTCAAGTACATAAATCTTCCTCTTTGGTGAGCTTATAGTGGCTCAATCGTGGATGCTATTGGGATCAATCGTATTTCTAGAATTTTAGTGTGAGATTAAACCAAAATTAGTCGGGAGATTAAGGCGTATAAAAGGTGCTAGTTGATTGCGATTGGAATTATATATATTTATAAAGGATATATTTATGACTACTATATGATATAATCATTAAGCATTAGAGATTTGATTGAGCGAGAGAAAATAAGTCGTTGGAGATAAAGACTCATCAAGCGACAAAGCCTATAACACGCAAAATGAAATCTATCGTTCGATGGAGTTTTCTGGTACGATGGGGAAAATGGAAAATTCCTTTGACCAACCTATAACATGGCAAAACTAGCGAAAATGCTAGTTTGCCCATTGCGTGAGAACCGGTCTTAGGATGACTATAAGTTTTGTGATGCTAGAATGACCGAAGATTTTTCCGAAGAACTTAACGAGGGAAAAAAACCTGAGATCCACTTAAATCATTAGTTGTCCAGATTATTGAAGGATTCTTGAAACCAATGTTACATTTTCCTTCGGTACGTTAGTCTAGAACTACGCTACTATATTATTACATAATTCCACCATGGACCTCCTCAAATTTTGAGGAGCTCTTTTTAGACTAGGTTGAAGTTGTTTCGTATTTATCTCTGTAAAGTTTTTTTTTTTTTTGGGCGGTGAAATCTCAATTTTGAGGGGCTAATTTTCTTAATCAATTCACATTAAAAGAAATTGGTTGTCCTGATTCAACCTATGTTTCATGACGCACCACAAAAGACTTAGTGTCAAAACCAATTGGCTATAAGTGGAGTGGCCCATAGAAGTCATATAGAGAAACTTTGCTTTGACATTAGGCAATGCGAGACTAATTAGGTCCTCGCACTCCCTCTCACATGCTAAAGCATTTGTAATTGGTTTTAAGCCTAGACTCTGCTTCCAACTCAAAACCAATTGACTATGAATGGAGTGGTCCATAGAAGTCATATAGAAAATATTTGCTTTGGCATTAGGCAATGCGGGACTAATCAGATCCTCACACTTAGTACTACTATTTACATCATTATAGACTCCATGCTTTCTCGACAACTTATTAGCATTGGAAATGCTATTTCTGTTAGAAAAAATTAACATCATCGAAAAAATTAAATTGAATCTTTACTCACCTTCTTTGCCTTCATATTAACCGGTAAACCCCGAAAACAGTTGAGTACATTTTTACAATCCTCAAAAAAAAGAAAAAAAAGAAAAAGAAAACAACTTTGCTACTCTTTTCTTATAGCCCAATTTGTCACGTATGGTAGAGCTATGGTTTCAGCGGAGTCTCGCCATGTTGTCCACCTGAATGACCTGGTGTCATTAGGGGCTACTTAAAAGAATTTGGGGCTACCTACCGAGTAGTTGTAATAGGAGCTACCGAATATATTTTGCACTATTCGGTAGCTTGAAAAAGTAGTCCCAATTTTTTTTGGTAGCCCCTAATTACGCAAGGATAAATAATGAAACTTACTACAAAGGATTGTACCAACCCAAAATCCATGATCAATCACATCAACAACTGAAAATGGAATTGGGTCGGTCTAACTAACAGATTCCATGGTACTTTTGTCACTTGGAAATAAAATAATTATTATACGTGGGAAGCACATAGGCAGAAAAGCTGTGCACGCATGACTTTCTCAGACCATAATGCCTTCCCACTATGCGATTCTACCAGAATTTATTCATTCAGGGATCTATTCTACATCTTCACCAAACATTGACATTGCAACTCGGTCAACTCAACCTGGCTCGTCCGATTCAACAAGATTTTAATGAACTTTGTTCTCAGGACAAGCCCATATCTTCCAACCTTAACAGGATCTAACTTGGGCTTTCCATTTATCCCCCAATCAGCCGACCCCATCGAACCTGATAAATATAGAAACCGGGACAAATAATATTCATATCCAGTATCCCATCGGAACCATAAAATAAAAGTTGGGGTTCCAAAGAAAGGAAAAGACAAAGCTCTTCTTCCCTCTTTCTAGAAGCATTTTTTTCTCCCTCTCTAAAATTTTCTGGCGCAAAGGGAAAATACGACATACATTGAACAGGGTTAGTTCTTCTACAAATCTTTCAAGAACACCTTCCTGTGTAGTTCATATGAATTTTTGATGATTCACCTGTAAACAAATTTTGATTAAATTGTTTTTGTAGTTTTATTGATTTCATAAGTTAAGTTGGGTTTGTTTGGTGATTTCCTGTTGGTACTGTGATGGGTATGTCCCATTGGTAGATTGAACTAGGATTAGGTATTGTATGTGTTTGTACAGCAACAATTAGATTACCGATCAGTATGAGTTTCTTAGGGTTTTGAGGTTAATGATAATTTGAAATTTAGGGTTAACTAGGGTTCTTGCAGTCAAGATTTCAAAGTTGGTAACTGTAAAGTTGAGGATATTGAGCAAACAGACACACTCTAGTATGTCAAAGTCGGTGTCTGTATGGTTAGTTTGAATTGAAAAGTACTTGGGGGATATTGTGTCACATTATTGGCATTACCTCGATTTGGTAGTGATTTTACTAGCTAGTACTGGATTAGGCAAACCAAGAGCCAAGTAGAACAACTTCTCAGTATGCCAAGAACAACCATAGTACCACTAAAAAGTTACCCTACCATAACTCATTTGTCTTACCTTCAATAGGAAAGAAAGGAGGGGTTGGCTTTGGCTTAGAAATATGGTTTCGATCTCTAGATATGTGCTTGTATGGTTGTTTAATACTTTCATCAGATACTTGTTTTAACTTGTAAAACATGTCCGAGGAATCATTATATGATGGTCAATTATGATGCATTTAAATTCAATGGTAATCACAAATTGTTCGAATTGGATTAATAAGTTTAGTCCTGTACAATAGTGTTTCATAATTGCTGGTTGTTTTGTGGTTTCATTTTATTTCTATTTAGTACAGAGGTATTTTTTTTTTTTTTAAATAAATTCTGATTGGTACTGTGATGGGTTTTTGTCCCGTTGATTGATTGAACTAAGAATTAGGTATTGTATGTGTTTGTACAAAAACAATTAGATTACCGATCATTATCGGTTTCTTAGGGGTTAGCGAATTCTTATTTGGAATTTAGTGTTAACTAGGGTTCTTGCAGTCAAGATTTTAAAGATGGCAACTGTAAAGATGGGATTATTATTTTTTCGTGTCCAACATCAAACAAACAGACACACACTAGTATGTCAAATACTTGGGGATATTGCTAGCTAGTCAGTGTTTGTATGGTTTGTTTGGGGATATTTTATCAAGTTATCGACATTACCTCAATTTGGTAGTGATTTTGCTAGCTAGTACTGGATAACGTCTTTAGATTAGATACGTGCTTGCACGATTGTTTAATACTTTCATGAGATTCTTGTTTTAACATGTAAAATATGTCTGAGGAATCATCATATGATGGTCAATTGCGATACATTCTAATTCAATTGTAATCACAAATCACAAATTGACTTCTGTCGTTTCGTCCTGTACAATAGTGTTTTTAAATTGCTGGTTGTTTTGAGGTTTCATTTTATTTAGTGCGAAGATAATGTCTTAACCTTATTATCATTTGTTTCTGTGGGTTGAAGGTTGTCATAGGGTGATAATACGGAGATTCTATTAGTAGAATGCTTCAAATCCGTCTAAACAAAGTAGAGGGAGGGGGTGGGGTGAAGCCCTCGCCAGTGGATACTGTTACCGTTGCATGTCCCGACCATCTCATACTTGCAGATCTTCCAGTTGCTAAGAGCATTGGCATTGCAAGTGCAACTACACATTTAAAGGCTGTTGGTCGCAGGTCTCGTCGTCATCTTGGTGAACGAGTTCATTTCTGTGTTCGATGTGATTTTCCCATCTCCATATATGGTCGTTTGGTATGTACTAATTCTAGTTATGCCTTTCCCCTACTTACCGCGTTCTGGTGTCCTGTTTTTTGACCTGTTTTGTGAGTTTGGCCTATGTGATGTATGTCAGCTACCTGATTTAAATTAACGTAAACTTACTATATACCTTGATCTGTACATAATCAACTTTGTTAACTCAAATTTTATGTTCTTGCAGAGCCCATGCGATCATGCTTTCTGTCTGGACTGTGCTAGGAGTGATTCGAGCTGCTATCTGTAAGTCTTTTTGTTTGTTTGTTTTTTTTTTTTTAATATTCATATTACACACCATATTTAGGAATTTATATTTTCTCGATACTTTGGACATAACATTGTGAAAAATGACTGATTGTTCAGGAAATCTACTATTGTGTGAAGTAAAAGTAAGTGGACGAATTGACATCTTGTCTTTTTCACATCCTCTCTTATACAGATGTGATGACCGAATTCAAAAAATTCAGACGATTAAAATGATGGAGGGGATATTTATCTGTGCTGCTCCTCACTGTCTTAAGTCCTTTCTAAAGAGGTCCGAGTTTGAAGCCCATATTCATGAGACTCATGCTGATCTTCTCCAACCTAATGCAGAGAAAGAAGATGGCAGCGAATCAGATGCTTTTGCTGCTATTAGGTCCTCATCTGCAGACCCTCTTTCTAAGCTACAGTCTGCTCCTGCAGATTCCTTGACTTCTCGTGCCCCATCTAGGTCTGGCTTCTCACCAAGTCCAAATTCTCAACCCCAACTGCCTAGGGATCAGCAACTCCCCAAGCCAACTATACAGTCAAAGCCACCACCGCATTACAATAATCCACCCCAAGGTTTTGACAGGCCAGGGCCCTTCAATCGCTTCCCTCAACAGGGCATGGACATGCAAGGTGGACCACTTCAAAGACGGGATTCTGACCAGTTTCTGGATAAACAACAAGGAGTTCTATCAGAGTCGCCATACCCCGATTACTCTATGCACTCTCATCAACAACCAAATTTTGTGGTGCCTATTAATGGAAATCCAGGAATGGGTTCAACATTTACCTTCCCTCCTCATTTTTCTATGGGAGGACCTCAACCATTCTATAATGCTCATTTCGAGACGGCTCGTCCAGATTTAGCATCTGAAAGTGGATCAGAACAGGGTTCTTTGTTAGGTTTCCCCATGTCTACTGGAGGTAACTCACAATTCCCAGAAAATTATCCCCGACCATGGAATATGGGACTTGCAGGGGTACCTATGGAACAAATGGCGGTAAGTCAAGGTTTACCAGAAGGCTATACAAACTTAGTAGATCCTCAAGGGAGACCTCAATTTTTTCAAGGTGACTATGCGCGAGTTCAGGTAGGTCTCACTAATCACCCTAATCACCCTAATCAGAGTGGTAATGCTCAGGATCAAAAAGATGGGAAGGGTATTTTGGCCCCGATGCCACTTCCACCACCACCTCCTCCACCTCAACAGCATCATACACAGCATCAGCAGGGGAACTTCTCAAATACCGGAGACTCAGGTCGTGAGGGATAAAACTGCATCTGACAAAATGCAAAACGGGAATGCGTGAACAGTTCATCAATACTAGAGGAGGCTGCTATCATTTTGCCGCTGCAACAGTAGTATGGTGGTCTTGGTACCTAATCCTGGTTCACGTTGTTCTTTGTTTTTCACCTCTCTTGTATTGAATTTTGGTTATCATCTCTAAGAACATTAATTTTGTGCTGCTTCCCTTGGACTCTATTTGATTGCTTTCTTGAGTATTTGTTGTTCGTCTGCGAAGGCACAAGAAATTATACAACACAAACAAGGGGAAAAGCTTCTGTGTAAATGCAATTTCAGGGTGTTTACCAGATTAAATCATTAAACTTTTTCATCAAAAACTAAAACTTGTTTCTTCAGAAATATTGCACACAGTTAATACACTCAAAACAATTAGACACATTATTCTTCTTAATGTTTACAAGTAGTACAATACACTCAAACTTACGATCTTATGACTCGTGTACTGCAAACTCCCCCATGGCTTCTGCGCAACTGGGAAAGCATAAAACCAAGGACTAGCCCAATAGGCCAGGAGCCCATACCCCGATCGACATCTTTCCATGTTCGTTGTTGTTTTACGCACCGAAGTTTCGGGTTGCCCCGATAGATGCCTTGTCCTTGCGGAAAACAGGAATTTCCCCACATCAACGATTTACGGGTTAAATTATAAGCCCCAACACAGTCTTTAGGGTTTCTCCTCTTCCTCCTCACTTCTCTCAATCTAGCCGAAATTCGATCCACTCCCCCAACAATGGCATCTCAAGGCAGAAAAGCAGCAATAACAAGCGGCAACGAAGAAGGAATCTTAGCCAGAGTTTCAAGTACAGTATCTCAATCGACAGTAGTTTACCATGGGAAAAAAGCAGCATCGAGTTCAGCTTATTTCACTAAAAGACTCGCGATGAGTACCGGTAAAGCAGCTTGGATTCTTGGTACAAGTTTCTTGGTTCTCGCTGTTCCTTTCTTCATAACATATGATCGTGATCAACAGATTACTGAGATGGAGATGCAGAATGCTAGTTTGCTTGGAACTCCACCTCCTGCTACCATGTGAATTGATTGATTCGATTTCAATCAGGTCAGATTCTAGGGTTTCTTTTTTTCCTTTATCTTTTGAGATTTTAGGGCTTTTTCTGAGGGAGGGGACTTCAATTGTGATTTTGAGGCCTTTTAATTTGTTGCCGTGTAATAAGCTTTGGTGGAATTCCGATACTTTAGGTTCGGCAAACGGTATTAAGAACATAGAATCTGTCTTTTATTTCATATTCAAATTCTCTGCTTTATAATGCATTTGATTTTACTGTAATGGTGTATGTTTTTTTTTTCTATCGATTAGAGTATGTTTATGCACGTGAATGCACAATCATACTGAGACGTGAGTTATTAGGTATAATTGTCTTCTGGTTATCAATTTTTTGCTGCTTGATGGGTTTTTGCATATTAGATTTCTAATCATGTACTCTCAATTGTGTCAACATGGTCTTAATTCAATAATTTTACACAGAATCATTGAGAATGTCATTTGCTAGTACAGGTTGTAGATTCAATTGAACTGTTAGCAAGTAAACATTACACCATGACATAAATTTTAACATGAACAATTTGACAAACTAGTCTCCAGTATATACTATAGGGAGGATGACCCAGATTTAGAATGCAATTCTTTGGATTCAAGGTAGTAACCTTCTCTGCTGGGCTATAAATTCTGTCATTTCTATTTTCTTTATGTGATTTACTGGCAAGCAAGAAGAGCACCTGAAACACTTTCAGTGGGTTGCAGAGGGATTTGAACAATGAAATGTCAACAACTTAGATACGGTGAGATCAACCATGCAAGTGCAATGGAGGGATATTCCACTGTATTTTCAACATCCCCTCGTGACTGAACAACCAAAGTGCTTTTTCAGCCTTTAGTGAGCTACAGATCCCTGAATCATTGTGTTCCATGAAATAACATCTCTTTAGGAAAGTCTCCTGAAAATGCGCTTTGTGTACTCCATAGATCCACACTTAACAAACATGTTCATGAGGGAATTCATGGCCAACAGATCATAGGAGCTGACTTTACTTCTTATGATGCAACCATGAACGGATTTAATAGGGGGTAAAGAAGCTGTGTGATCTGGTAAAATACTGCAGTGGTGATGGAATTGGGTTTTACCCTTCCAACAGAAGTTCCCGAAGATGTCTCAGGCTTTCGTTGAACTACCCATGCTGCAGGTATCCCAAAACCAGTGCAGTTCAAGTGTTTAGGGTGCCTGGAACTCCTGCCCGTTCTCATTTCACTGAAAGTTTCTTAGCAAGACTTGAGATGATAGGATATCAGAAGAAGTTCAAGCCCTTATGATAGACGTAGACCTAAAGAGCTGAATGGCTTAAGGTACTGATTTCTGAGATCTAAACATTATAATTGATTTTCTACATAGAACTAGTCTTACGTCCTTGTTAAAGGAACAAGGATATGGGATCCAACTTGTTTACTAGGCATATCTTCAGCAGACCAGTATCAGAATCACAGAATTCTAGCTACTTCTTGTTTACTAGGCATATCGACTTATTAATTATTTTTTTGAACAATACAAGACTGATAACAGACTCAAATAGCAGACTGATAACTCAAGACTAAAGACTCCACCAACCCTGATACTGAACAGATTAAACAGATTAGATAAGGATCGCAATTTGTTGTCAAGGTCTGAAACTTTCAACCAGAGATCTGAATAGATTTGACTTCAGGCTTCTTCTCTTCAACTTTGGGAACAGTCACAGTAAGCACTCCGTTCTCCATAGCAGCTTTAACTTCCTCCACTTTCGCGTTCTCAGGCAATCTGAATCTCCTCAGGAACTTGCCACTGCTACGCTCAACTCTATGCCATTTATCATTTTCTCTTCACTTTCTCTGCTTCTCTCCCCACTTATCTGCAGAACTCTCCCTTCGTCAACCTCAACTTTAACTTCTTCCTTGTTAACACCGGGAAGATCAGCTCTGAAGATATGTGCTTCAGGGGTTTCCTTCCAATCAATCCTAGTGTTTGCTAATTGCGATGTCTCTTTGGATAATTCAGAACGAGGCATGGAGAGTGCAGAGGATGAGGTTGAGAATGGGAAGTCCTGGAATGGATCCCATATGTCCAGTGAAAATGGATCGAAAACGTTTGTTCTTCTGTTGCCGAAGAAGCTTGGAATGATCGACATTTTTGATTTAAAAGAGTCTGGGTTGAATACTGGAATAAGGATTATGGATTTTGAATACTGATTGCAGTTGGGGTCTTTTTTGTTTGCTCAACTTAGATTTGATGATTTTTGCACAGGGTATCACATCACACTTTTATAGGAGGGAGAAATCAGGTTCTCTTGAAGGATTTTTCTACAACATTCTTGATGATTCAAGAAGAAAAAAAGTCGAGAGAATTCTTTCCCTTTTTTGGGTTTGAAATGTCCACGAGCTTCTACGATCACAATTCTATAAATGTGCTGATTTTGGCGCTGCAGACCATACTTTGGCGCTTCCAAGGGTAACAAAATAGGGTCACCCTAAATCAAAACCAAAAACCCCTT
>JAJJMA010195791.1:0-10671 GCA_023529015.1 Papaver nudicaule | reverse complement strand
ACAATGAAACTCTTAATGCTTGAACTTTGAACTCTTTCAAACTTTAGTAAACTTGAAAACTTTGTTCTTCTTTAGCTCATGTTTGTTTTAGAATCCTTTGTTTTCTTTTCAAACTTTAAACTCTTAATCTATGTATGCAATGCTTTGTTATGTGGTTATGTTATTTGTTATGTTTGGGGATAAATCAATACGCAGGGTACATTCGGCCTTTAAAATGAAACTATCGTGAGAGACGAATGTTGATTCGGCCCCTAAAATACCCAGACTTTAGAAGCCGAATGAACATTGGGCTGGTAATAGTTGGTGGGGTTAGGAGCCGAATATTACACTGAGTTCCAATATTTTGTACACTTCAATATTCGGCTGCTACTAAAATTTATCGTGAGGGCCGAATGTTTATTCGACCCCTAATGCTAGTAGAAATAGAAGCCGAATATTAATTCGGCTTCTATTAGTGCGAGATGTTGAAGGCCGAATAATGCACTAAGTTGCACTACTTTGTACACTTCAATATTCGGCTGCTATTAAAATTTATCGTGAGGGCCGAATGTACATTCGGCCCCTAATGCTAGTAGAAATAGAAGTCGAATATTAATTCGGCTTCTATTAGTGTGAGATGTTGAAGGCCGAATAATGCACTAAGTTGCACTACTTTGCACACCTCATTATTCGGCTGCTATTAAAATTTATCGTGAGGGCCGAATGCTTAATAATTTCAAAGAAGAGTCGTTGAGTTCAAAAATAGATCCGTTGGAGTTCAAAAAAGATCCGTTGGGGCTCCTCTATATAAGGTTTTCACAACTTCTAAAGGTTGTTATACCAAATTATTTTTCAAGTTTTTTGCTATTCTAAAATGGCGAGGAATTACACCCACATGGAAGATCTTGGGATTACTTATTCTTTCATGCGTGAATCATTGAATGGCTTGATGGGCGGTGTGGTACCTGGACAAGCGCCGTTTTGGAACCGTGTTTTTGATGTGTTCGTGAGAGCTACGAATAATCCGAATGATAGAGATGAAAATGAAATTAGAACTCGGTGGAACCACATTAGCGGAGAAATAGCCGAGTTTGTCCGAATTAGGAGAGCAATGGCCCAAAGCAATAGAGTTGCATCACGCGAAGAAGTTTTCAATCTAGCTCGGCAGCGATATTACCTTATCCATCACCGGGAATTCAAGTTTGTTGAATGTTATGAAAGATTGAGGGCGGTCAATGAATTAGTTTGGTGAAATGTTTGGAAGCTGTGGAAGCAACGAAAACTATGGAATACCGATTTTTAGTTGTTGGTTTACTTATTATTATTGTTGTATTTTCATCTTTGCATTGTGGTTGTCGTTTTACCGTTAAATATATTCGGCTTTTAAATTGAATTTATCGTGAGAGCCGAATGTATATTCGGCTTCTATTTCTGTTTCTTTTTAGCAGCCGAATGTTACCCTCCTTACCTACACATACCAACCATATATTACTCAATATATTCGGCTTCTAACTTAGTTTTTTTTTTGGGCCGAATGTTGAGGTGAAATGACCTGTTTTGCCCCTCCTATTTCTAAATAAAAAGAGCAGAGTAGGTCATTTTTCCCTCTTTAAACATTCGGCCTCTAACCTAAATAAGAACATAGGGGCCGAATTAGTATTCGACCCTCAGCTGAATGTTATCTTTAGAAGCCGAATGTAACCTACACAAACCAACCATATATTACTCAATACATTCGGCTTCTAAATTGAAATTATCGTGAGGGCCGAATGTTGATTCGGCCTCTATTAGTCCTCAAAGTTACCAGCCGAATCCGAATTCGGCTTTCAATTATTTTTTATTTAGTAGCCGAATATGCTATTGTGTCATCGAAATTTACCACCATTTAATACATTCACATTCGGCTGGTAACTTTGAGGGCCGAATTCTTATTCGGCTGCTATTGTTTCTATTTTGAAAGCCGAATTTCTAAATATTTCAAAAAAGATCCGTTGGAGTTCAAAAATAGATCCGTTGGAGTTCAAAATAGATCCGTTGGAGTTCAAAAAATATCTGTTGGGGCTCCTCTATATAAGGTTTTCACAACCTTTACAAGTTGTTACACCAATCTTTCTCATCTTCATGGCTCAACCTCCTTCATCTTCTACTGGTACTCCTAGTTCGAACGATCAAGGTGGTTCTCCTCCTCCTCCTCCTCCTCCTCCTCCTCGTAGACGTTATCAGAGCATCACGGATAAGCTAGTTCATGAATACTCCTATAAGTGCTCTCCATCTCAAAAACCATTATCTCCTCCTCGATTAACAAGAAAGAAACCGAGTTTGGCTCCTTTTACGTGGCGTGAAGATTTTTGTCTTTGTAGATGGATGATGTTGTGCTATCCAATACCGGATGAATTAAAACAAAGTCTTTTTGGAGTCAATTGGACACTCTTGTGGTTATATGTCAAAAACGTCTTCGACGTAGAATGTACCGAATTTGTGCGAGATGTTCAAGGGTTGGACGCGCGATGGAGGATCATACATAAAAACGTCAACGAATTTATGCACTTGATGAGATTGGCTCGACTTAAGGATGACACCGATGAAGAACTTGTGGCAAGGACGAATAAGGAATGGAAACTATGGAAAGGAGAAACCTTTAAGTACGAACAACACTACCATCTCATCAAGACATTTCTCGAAACCCGTTATATTTCTTGAGTTAGTTGCTAAAGGGGAAGTAATATGTGGTTACCTATGTAATGCTTCAATGAATAAGTGAGTACTTAAGCAATGGAATGGAAAAAAATTCTTTTTAATAACCCGGTTACATAATAAAATCCGCAAAAAATAGCATTTTGTGTGAGCAGAATGTACCAAAAAAGGAATTGCATCCAAACCAAACAAAAACCAACAACAAAATTCGGGAAAACGTAGTAGGTTAACCCAAGTCGGTGACCATCTCCTCGATTCCTTGAATTTCTTCAACCCCGGCCGTTTTTTCTACTTCTTCAATGTAAGAGTGCATTTCAATAAACTTATCACCATCCAAGTCTTCACTATCACCATCCGATACGATACATTGAGGGATGCCTTGCTCCATGTGGTAAGCGGTCCATTCATCAATTCCCGTCTTGTATTTGTCATACCAATCACATGAGTAGTTTCTCTCTACATTTTCCCAAAAGGTATGGGGATGAAATGGAGGTAGTGGGCAACTAGGTTGTAGCTTGAGACCAATAAAATGACATCTTCCAACATGCCCGATGAAAATTCTCCTATCATTCACATTGGCATCGCAAGGAGACTTAAGCGGTACATAAGTTTGACTCAAAGCTAAGGAGTAGAAATGTACCACGCAATTGAATGCCTCCGCTATAAGGAACCTGCATATTGGAAAATCCATCCAATGTTCATCTTTGATACTAGGGCCTCCACGTAGTCTCCTTCGAAATTGTATAAATTCCAAATTTGTACCCGCTACTCAATTAATGCCATCATTCATCATTTCCTGTAGAAATCCCGGTTGTTGCATAGTGTGAGGTCTAACCTCTCTCGAATGTAGTTGCATTGATGCCAACCGGGTGTCGGAGAAGCCGCGATGATCGGATGATCCGCTACATGATACCCACAATTGCCATCCCCTTCAACATCTTCCATGCTTATAATATAAGGTCGGATGATCTCGGGAAGGTCGTCCATGTAGTTATCATATATCATGTCGAATTTCCTACAAAGATTACCCGACTTATCCTTTGGTGCCGAACATTTTCCTATTGCATGTTTAGTCTTGCGAGTTATTTCCTTCTCTTGTGGTGTCGCCATCTTCCTACCCTTTCCTTTCTCTATTTCCAAGGTAGGTTGCTTGAGAGACGGCGGAGTGGGAACAAATACATTCTTGGGGATGATGTCTTTTAGAGTCCACTTCTTGTTGTAACTAGGTTGTGTGCTAGGTGTCTTACTCCCCTTATTGTTGCCATTTCCCACACTTGATGGAGCTTTGTTTGCCCGTCTCCTCTTCCTTGAGCTCAACACACTATCTCTATCTTGTACCGGCATCCCCAACTTCTCCATTTCCTTCCTCTCCTCCTCATACTTTTCATTATGGTACTCAATACCGGAAGGATTTCTTTTTGTGTAATCTTTAGACGCTTGCAAATTGTGAGCTCTAGTTGCCTTCCTCGTCATACTTTGCTTCGACCTGCCCTTTGCCCTCCTAACCTCCGGTTCTTCCAATCCCTCCTCGGTGTATGCCTCCATGATCGGTATCAACTCGTGCAATAGAATTTGCCTTTGCGCCCGGTTACTTCGCTTGTACTTCTCAATTAGCCTTTTTCCAACATCCGTTTCCTCAAAGGGTTCGTCGGGATCATCGGTTGGACGAGGAACAAAGCTTAATTGCTTCCAATGTGGATCAATATCCTCAAAAGGTATGAGATCGGGGTCTTCGTAGTTGGCCATGATATGTCGACATGGAAGTCCCATCGATTCCATCAACTTGCAATTACATTCATCTTCCGGCTGTATGTTGTGTTTATCCTTTTTCTTTCTCTCTTTCATCAATTTCTCGAGGCATAGATGTGAGACGTTATGAGTAAGGCCGCGGAGCATCTTGTGGTCCCCATAAGTTTGGTGTTGCATCATCCTATTCCATTCAAATGCTTCAAGGATCCTCCTAACATCACATGTGAAATACTCATTGATTGAATCGAAGACGAAGACGAACGAGTCGACACACCCAAATAAGTTCTTCTTCAATCGGTAATGAGACGCCTCCACCATGCTTGTGGCTCGGTTCCCGAAGTGTTTGTGTTCATTCGTGAAAGCGTAAACAAACCGTCTTGCATGATGATCCAACAATTCTTTCTTCAAGTACTTAATGACTTCCTCGAACTGTACGCTCCAACGATCAACAAACAATTCATACCTTGAGTTATAAATTCCACGGCTCGGTGAAAAAACCAAATTATCCCATTCTTCCGAGAATAATCTAAACATTTCTTCATTCGCTTCAAACTTAGCAAGGAACTCCTTTTTCAAAGGCTCTCGTTGATCTTCTGGTGTCTTTTTAATCTTCTCAATTTCACCCATCTTGATAGGTTGTATTATCGGTTGGCACTTTTTCTTGACACAATTCCAAATGTGATAGGTGCAAAGGAAGTTCACGGCGTCGGGAAATACCTTTCTTATAGCCGCCATCAATGCATCTTCATGGTCGGTCACAAAAACCTTGGGAAGCACTTCCGGATCGTAGAGCATCTTACATGTGTCCAATGCCCATTCATAACTCTCGGTCGTCTCGTCATTCATAAAAACAAATGCCACCGTGAATGGTGCCTTTGTCGACGTATGGCCAACTATGTTCAACAAGGGCATTTGATACCTATTGGTTTTGTAAGTGCAGTCCATCAAAAGAACTTGTGGAAAGCATAAGGCCAATTGGACCATTGCCGGGTGGGCAATGAATAAGTTCCTCACTCTATTTTCGTCATCCAAATCCTTCTTCACCGTATAGTTGTGTTGCTCAAATAACCACATCAATTGTTGAATCACACCCCTGCCTCGGCAACCCATCCTTTTAATTGTAGCTCTTGCATTGTATACTTGTTTCAAGCTACTCTTGTTCTCCGGGTTATCCTTTTTCAACTTCCCTAGTATTTTTATGGGAGCGACACGCAAGTCCGTCAACTTCTCGATTTCCTAGTACTCATTTGGTTTGAATGCTCCGACTTTGTAGTGTCCGTGAAGGTCATGTGGACGTTCGTGATTATGACGGCAATCCATGTTTGGATTCATATGCCACAATTCTTCGGTACGATTGTAGTTAAAAACTACCTTGAAAGGGCAATTCATCTTCCTTGTCATTGTCTTGTACCTTTTATCCGTCTTCCCGGGCTTACGAACTTGATTCTTCGTGTGTCTTCTCACCTTGGTGCTTACCCCACTCCTCTCACAAACCATCACTAACCGCCATTCCTTGTATTCCCTACCTTTTACGACCACGCACATTATTTTCTTTGCATGTGCTTCCATCCAATCTCGGCATTCGTCTTTACATTTCCAAGTATACATGATCAAATCGAAACAACTAAGAATTTGCAATACAATGGGGTTGACAAAAAGAGAAGAGTGAAGTAAAAATAACCTACCGAGCCGAGAAAAGGTAGAAAATGATCTCTAGTATCTTCGTGAATGGTTTGTAAGGGATCCACATCTTCGGCAGTTGTTTCAATACCACCTGGAACAACCTACAAGAGAGAAACACATGTAAGCATGCAACATTCGGCTTTCACATGTTAGTAGCCGACTCTATATTCGGCCTTTATTCTGGCTTATCGTGCCAGCCGAATCAGCATTCGGCTGGCACGATAACTCATTTTAGAAGCCGAATAGTAATTCGGCTGTGAAACTTTACAAGCCGAATCCACATTCGGCCCCTAAAATGAGGCATCGTGCCAGCCGAATGTTACACTGTAAAATAAGAATTCAAGTTCTTATTCAGCTGCCTACATTCGGCCTCTATTAGTACTTAAGTTACCAGACGAATCCGGATTCGGATGCTAAAGTTTAGAGGCCGAATGTGGCTATATATTTCGTAAAATATCAACATTCGGCCCCTATTATGAGAGCCGAAGTGTTCTTCGTCTTGAATATTCGGCTGGCATAATAGGGGCCGAATATGGCGCTGGTGAGACATAAAAGTCTCACCTTTAGCTCGATTTCGCCCATAGAAAGGTGATTAAACATGATTTTGAAGTATACCTGTGTATTTGAAGCAATGGGTTCATCATATAAGTGCTCATCTTCAGGATTTGGGACAAAAAAATCATCGAAATGGTTGTTTTCTTGAGTTTCCGGTAAAACGTTTCGTGACGATGAAGATTCTCCCATAACCGGATTTCTCGCAACGATCATCGTATGTTTGTTACGTGGAGGTTCACCAATGTTATCCCCCCCAAACATTTCACAAAACACACAAACAAAACAAGAATCACACAAAAAACCCTAAGTTTTTCTTTTTTTTTCCCTCTTTTTCTTCCCTCTCAACACAAAAATCATCCCAAAAATCTGATTTTCTCTCTCTATATTATCTAAAACCTTAATTATATACTTAACTCTAATCTTATTATTAACTCTAATCTAATGATTAGGACTAATCATATGAGGGGTAGTTTGGTATTTAAAAAAGTTGTAAAACTAAAGGGGGGACCAAAATAACTAAGGGGAGGGACGGCGGGAGGGGGTGCAGAATTTTCGGGTGGCTCAAAGCACGATTCCAAAAGTAAGAAGCCCCAACGAAAACACTATACGGTGCTGGGCATGGGCGTGTCTAATGGATTGTAAGTGTCTAAATTACCTTTCAAAATTTACAAGGAGACCATCATCAAAACACCTTGAAATATGTAAAGGGTGGCAGAAGTGAAGGGTTTAATGGTGCTCGAGTCTGACCGGGTCTAGGAGTTCAAATTCAGGTTGAATTGGTTTCATGTACTACCTCGGTTCCAGTTTAGATGTCATAATTGGGTTTTGATGCTAAATTTGATGTTTTTTCACAAAATTTTCAACAACACCCTAACATTTTATCTTCAATGTTACTTCTCCAAACTAAAATGCAAAGATTTTGTCAAAAAATTTATAGAAAAACATCAATTTTAGTAAAGTATAAGGCGACTATATCAAAACCCTAATATAGTATCTAAACTGGAACTGAGGAGAATGAAAAACCAGAGCAAATGACATTAATAATGTAATATGACGGTACCAAATGGGAAAAAAAATATCAGTTAGTTCAAACAAATGCGAAAATGTTTGACACCACGCTACATTTGATCGCTACTTGCTCGCGATCTTATGCGTCTTGTGTGAGTAGATATTTGCGGTTGACGTGTTAGTTGTGGGGACAAAAGAGAGAAAAGTTCACGTGATATACATTATCTTTTATCTTTTTTTTTTTTGGTGTGTTTTTTAAATTCTTTCTCTATCTATCTTTACTCTTCTATATTTTTCATGTAACCAAAAGCCATTAATGGAGATTCAGGGAACTCATCTCAAAATTGAAGGAAATGACTTCCTTTTTAAAAGAAAGACTCACCAAAATTGTTCACCTAGTGATTTTGGAGACCTTAGAAACTCTGTTCACCCCAGCCAAACATTCCCAAATTCTTCTAAACCCAATTTGACTACAACCCATAAAACTTTAACTGATAACCAGTATTCCTCAATTTCATCCATTCAAATATTTTCTAATACTAAAACCCACTTCCCATGAAATTGAGTTCAAACAACGGGTTTCTATAAAGGGCAATTTCTGGTGAAAATGGCTGAATTATGTAAATAGGAGTTTCGGCATATGTTTTTTTTTTTTTTTTGGGTTAATTAAAGAGATGGAAAATTTGGTCATGGTTGTCCATGATGAGCTTGATATGTGTCAGGGTGTGTTTGTGAATTGGTTTTCGTGACTTTAAGAAACTATAAGATTTGAATTGGAATTTGTTTCCTGGATTGATGTTGATTTATGTTTCGATCATCAAATATTCAAATCTGTTCTAAGGTTCTATTTGATTTCTCAATTTTTTTTTTGTTAGCATTTCAATGGAAAAAGACATGAAACTAGAATTCCCGCCCTTAAGTCTGAAATTTATAGTTGTAATCGGTTGTCTAATAAGTTTCTCTATTAAAATGAGGAAACATTCAAGCCCAAAAGACTTGCTTTTTAGAATTTTTGAATGTTGGTGGTGTTATGAATTAAAACGACGAGATGAATCAGAACTCAGAAAATATATCACAAGGTGCTTGCAAGGAAGTATTTGGGACTATCCCTAGACTGGCTACGTGTGAGACAAAGATTCCACCTCAACATCCCACGTTAACTTGCCACATTAGAACGCGAGCAAGTGGCGTGGAACAAGCGTGGTGTCTATCACGGTTGAAACAAATGCAGTATCCTTTCACTTTTGTGATACATTTATTATACTTCCAACTTCTGAGAATGGCTTCTACTTACAGTTGCCAACCAGGTTTTGAACTGAAGTTAAAAGCAACAGAATTTGAACTTGGTTACTAAGATCCAGCAACTTGGATTAGACTTCTAGTATTAGACCAACTCTTGTGGTCTGTAAATGTTGGGGAAGGCCATGAGAACTTCGAATGCAGTGATTTAAAGAGACCAACAGCCGAGGATCCCTGGAAAACTCCTTGAATACACTTTAGGGATCCAATTCATATGGGTTTTATACAGCAGTTGCCCAGTGAGTGCGCATTGAAATGGATGTCAGATATTTCTTAAATTATTACAGCAACTCAAACCATCTGAAGATTATTGCTTGGTTAGAAGAAGTATTTGCATGTACCAGCACAACACTAACACTGTTATGCCTTGGCAGTCACTGTCAGTGTGCAAAACTTTCAATTCTTATATTCTACTTTGAACTAAGCATCTAACTATGATACAAAATTACAGTCTTTGGAGTTCATATACAAACTTTTCTTTATTTCTTGTGAATCTTTTTAGTTCTAGAAAATCACCTGATAAATGATCGATGTATATACTCAGTTTAAGATCACCTGATAAACTAGTCGTTCACTACAGAAATTGTACGTTCTTGAGTTTGATAATCTCCTGCAAACACAATTTTAGTCGGAAGTTTTACAAAAATCAAATTCATTGACTGACAAATATTATAGCATATTTGATCTGCCGAAGTCCCAGGCTACACAAAAGAAAAGCTGGTAGCCGTGCCACGCTCCATGCATAGCAAGGATAGCAGCCCACCCCATCAATTTAAAAACTAAGAACAATAATATTCAAAAACTCTAATTATCAACGAAAACTATAGTTGCACACACTTAGCAATGATTTTCTAATTCAAAATGGGATTATAGGCTCCTTCTTTGTTTACCTCCTCTTGAGCCTTGATTCTTCTTCTTCTATCGTCTAAACATAATGCTATCAGAAAACAAACAAAACCGAGAACCACAAAGCCCATATAGATGGAAAGAACAAGGAACCCTTCTTTGTCCCTAGTTTCCCATTCAGGAGACGGCCATACTGCCAGAGGAATAGAATTCTGATTGTCACTACTATTTCTTCCATCAATTCTCTCATTGTACAAAATAAATCTTCCATATAAATCAAGTGTTGCCCTGTAAACACTATTAGTACTATCCATTACCTTAAGACCATCAAGTCCTTCTGCTTGTTTTCGATATTGATTTTTTTCTTCGTAGTATGTTCTAAGTACTACATCATCAGAACCTACAAGACATAACTTACCTTTAGTATCCAAATTCAGGGTCATTGGGATACTTCGTCTATACTGCCAATGCCCCTCAGATACTACATCTCTAGGGCTCACCCTTCGAGTGTCATATATACTGTGTATGGCAACGAATCCGTCAGCCTGCCTAACTGATAATCTGTATATACCGTCGCCACGATTGAACAAGGTCATACTAGAGATCAAATCATCTCCACCTTTTAGCTTTTGACCGCCTAGAATGGTATCAGTTGGATGATCAAAACTCTCCCAAACAACTCTAGAATTTGAACCATATAAGACAAAGTTGCCATTGTCATGCATCACAGCATATAACCCTGGTTCTTGTACATCTTCTAGTAAGGGTTTATCCTTATTGTCCATCTGTAGTATGATCTCCCCTTGGTCAGCGAACAGAATTGAAGCTGGTGCATACAACGGAAGATCATTACGGTTA